>JALJCO010011662.1:0-157123 GCA_023101725.1 Atherinomorus stipes
AGAAAATAATTATCTTTTTCGTCCCAGCCATTCCCTGCCCTGGATTCCAGATATGTGTTGGTTGTGGATTTCAATCAAAAATTTACGTGCAATGAAAAAAGAAAACACTGCAAAAAACTTTGATTATTTCAGGTTTTACTTGAAGCCGCTTTGTGGACTACAGCTCTGGTCACAAGTAATGACGTCGCTCCCTACGACTGATGCGAATCAAACCGACCATCTTTCTGTCGGAGTAATGGAAACACTCAACATGTCCTGACTTAATGGTTTTCACCTCTGCCCATGCCCTTTTCCTGTCCTTGAAAAAAAGCGGTGACATGCTGGAGTAAAATCGCCTTCCTAGCGCACCTTGGGCAGCTGCCGGTGACGCATATCACTCACGACAAGAACTGTAGTCCACAAAACCGCTTCAAGCAAAACCTGAAATAATCTCAAATCTCCCCCGTATTTTCTTTTTTTTCTTTGAACATTTTCCAACCAGAACCAACACATTTGGAATCCAGGGCAGAGAATGACTGGAACCAGAAGATAATTTTGCCCCATTGACTTCATTCATATTTTTTTGTTTTTGTCTCATGGGGTGGAACTAGATGGGCGTGACTTCGGCTCCCTATTCTTAGAAGAAAAAGCCCTGAAAAAGCATCATTAAGAAAATGTACATCAGATTAATTACACATGTATGTAAATGTAAGGCCGGGTATTAATAAGAGGCGTGTGCTTGATCTATAATCTTCATAGATTTTCAAGTGTGTGAAATATTTCTACAGACCTGATGGTGTCACCTTGAGGGTTCAGATACAGGCGCCTGTAGGCCTGAACGACTGCATCTTTAATCGCAGCATCAGTTGACCAGACAAGGGGCAACATCTTCCCTCACTCCACTGACTGAGTTAGCAACACTGAACTCACATACAGTCACACAAAACTGCACTGCCTCCTGGACCACTGAAACACAAATTAATAATTGGGTTAAATTTCATTTCATTAGTGTTTAAACTGATGAAATATTCAAAACTGTTAAAGATTGGTTGGTTCTTTAGTGGGTATGGCTGTCTACCTGAAGTTGTTTTCCAGTAGAGCATGGTGTTAATGACAGAGATTGCCCTTTCTACTTGTAAGGCAAAGGTCTCTGTGTCCTTCAAGTACTGCACCAACATCTCCTGCTTCTTCAGCTCCCCATCCACTCCATCTTTTTCTCCTCCCTTCTGTGGGGTTGACGGCAAATTCTGGCTGATCTCTGAGGCATCTTCATCAGAGCCTGAGGATAAAACCAGAAATAAAGGACATACTGTACTATATGTATGGAATCAGTAAAAACAAAAGCATTACCTTACACAAGACATCTTTTAATTACTGCTTGATTACAGAAAATCCTGGAGCTGCTGCTCAATAATTAAATGCCAATCATGCTTTTCATGTGAACACCTGCTGTATAAGTATACTGCATTCAAAACAAGAGTAAAACTGAGTAATTTCATCAGACAGAAATACAGAAAGGGAAAGAAAAGAAAGAATGCTAAATGTAAATAATTTTTTCATTAGAAAAACTGCATTTGAAATCCGAGAGTGAAAGCTGACATGAAATCACAGTTTGAATGTGGATTTGTCGTGGAACTGTCACTGTTCTGACACATGAACTGAAGTGTTCAGATGTTTCAACTGATTTGAATTAAGCTCTTTATTTCATAAAATTACATTCTTGGGGAGGACTGAACAATGTGAAGTTCAGCTAAGCATTTGTGACGGCTTGCATCATTAAATATCATCTAGCAGCAAAAAAAAAAAAGAGAAAAAAACATGAACGAGACTAGTAGTTTTGTTTTTTGAGCCGAAGATAACATCCTCAATTCTCCCTTTTTGATAAGGAAAATATTTAAAAAGTGTTCAATCTTGCTCCTCTGAAGAACATCACTTGATGTGCTGGGCGACCTGAGCGTAGCTTTTACCTTTGAAAATGAAAGCCAGTGTGTCCATTAGATTCTTGGTGGTGAGAGTGGACAGAGAAGCAAACAGCTCAGATTCTGGGAAACAACTGTGAGCTCTTATACAAAGCTGAACAGCATTTCTGCAGAGAGAAAACAAAGAAATTCACATTACAGTCTTGACTAAATGATTCTGTGGTTTTGGTGGTGGGTGGTGGTGGTGGGGGATCCCTCAAATGCTGACACTACCAATGAACTTTGAGCCAGGTCTCCACCCATGATTGCCATCACCTGTATTTGTTGATGCGCAGGTACTGAGCTATCTTCACTGCAGTTGCTCTGTCGTCGTCTTCTACCTTTTCTTCCTCCACATCCTTGTCCTCATCCTCTTGCTGCTCCTTCTCCGCTTCATTTGTGGGTTCCAACAAAGTCCTGACAGTTGCAAGAAGCTCGGGCTCCATGGCAGCCCACAACTCGGACGCTTTTATCACTGTGACTGCAGGAAGGGGAAAAGACATAATTCAGCGATGGCTGCCCGTGGAAAAGCTACAAAGAAAAATGTGGAACAATGTGCCGAAATATGAAAATAGCAGCTGGATAGATTGCTCTTCACCACTCTAAGAATCTAGATAACGATGTTTGGTGGTCATTTGGGAATATTTTTCCATTTCTTTTATGAAATGCACAAAGCAGTGTTCTTTCTAAAGCGAAAACAGGACAGCATGGCCATATTTACAGCAGAACAGAGTACAGTCAGACCGCAGGACTAACAGGTCCAAGATATTCTTTCTACACATATTTACAATATAATTAAATAAAGATTATCAGGTGGTAGAAAAAAAATTAACCTAATACCTTTGCTAGAATGCAATAATTTGTTACAATCAAAATGAACTTTATTAAAGATTTCTGTTTAGCCTTAATATTTTCCATGAATATATTAGATATACTATAGATATTGTATATCACATATGATATATTCAATACAATATATACACACACATGTATTATTGACATTATATTTGAGAGTGGTGGAGAAAGTGGTAGTCTTGTGGCTACAGAGGTGGGACTGGGTCTGGAGGACCTGGGTTCAAGTCTACCAGTGGGCAACAGTAAATCTACATGAAATGCAAAGCCTTATTTCCCCAATCGGGATTAATACAGTAAAAATCAATACTATCTTCTTATTATATCTTCTTATATACCTTATTATCTTCTAGCCCAAGAAAAGAGATTTCAGAAATTAAAACAAAAAGTTTAACTCAACAATGTGGTTCAAAGTTACGCGTGTGACCTTCCAGACACATTTTTTTAGTTTAACACCTGACATGTTCAGTTGTGTTGGAGTTTAGCCCTCAGATTACCAAAGAAGCAGTTCATGATTCACTGAACAGAAACAAGAATAAAGTAAACTTCTTGCCTCTTACATACACCCACACACACACACACATACACACTGTAAGGTTCATTCCCACAATTACTCCACTGAGACTTTAAAGGAATAACTTGGGGTCGAGCCCAGTCACTGTCGGCAGGCCCTTACAGCAGAGCAGGAATCCTCCTCTGCACTGCCAAGATTACCTGCCAGTCGAGGCAAGAAGGACCCTACTCTCATTCAGTGAACTCATATTCGCCTTGGTCTCATCATTGGGCAAAACAGGACCTGACCAAGAATGAAATGAGGATTTTAAAAGCATTTTCGTACAATCACAAAAGGTTGTGTTTACCAGGTGCTTGTCCCTCCAGTTTGTCTTTCATTTCTCTCAGTTTAGCAGTCTCTTTCTCCAAAGGTTTCTTCAGATCTGCACTGCTCAGCTGTAGGAAAAAAAAAAAAAAAAAAGTTAAGTGCTAAAACATGAAAAAGTCAGCTGCTCTGGTTCTAAATAATGTTTGCTTGAGTTACCTTGCAGCTATACGGATTATGAGCAATAAAGGCTGCCAACAGCTGGATGGCACTCTTTACTGCATTTACAGATTTGTCCATCAGACGTCCCACAGCCAGCTCCATCACCTCACTGTACCTACACAGGGGCAACGCCTGAAAGCAGAGGTCACCTATGTTACCAGACAACTTCACTGTTGTGGTTTCAAAAATGCACCAAGCATGAAAGAACACATACTTTGCTGTTGACGATGCGTGTGTAGACTTGCAACACACGAGCTCTGACGTGAGAGTGTGTGTCATGCAGATGTTCCTGCAGTATGTCAAAGAAGCGGTCACGATCAGCTTTGCCAGACTCATCTAGACCGTCACCACAGAGGACCCGAACCAGGATCTCTCCCAGCATCTCACACACAGCAACACGCAATGAATGACTCTGAAAGGAGGGGGAAAAATGGTTGCAAGTTGTTTACATTAAAAGGAGATTTTGAGACAGTGAAAATATTTTTCTTTTTACAACTGCCTTTGGAAACAAACAGGGAAGCTGTATCAGGACTCTGCCCTCAGATTACCAAAGACAATACTCACTGCTCACTGAACAGCAGAGAGAGCTGGAAGAACTTCCCGTCTTTCTCACTCACACACACACACCACAAACATGACAAATGTACTGTCAGCATCATCGCCAACCAATTACTCCTCAATGACTGTAGAGGAATAATTCGGGCTGAGCCAAGTCACTGTCGGCAGGCCCTTACAGCAGAGCAGGAATCCTCCTCTGCACTGCCAAGATTACCTGCCAGTCAAGGCAAGAAGGACCCAACTCTCATTCAGTGAGCTCATATTCGCCTTGGTCTCATCACTGGGCAAAATATGAATGAAATGCCAACAAAAAGAAAAGCAAACAAAAGCTTAAAATAAATAAATAATAAGAATCAAAAGTTAATCTGTACACCAGTGAAGTTCAGGGGTGGGTATGAATATCGATTAATTGTTGCATCGCAATACTTCTCGACTCACATTCTGACCTGTGGGGGGCGCTATGTGTGTTATTTATGTCATAAGGATGGATCATACAACAAAATGACAATTATATTTAATTTTCAGATTATTGCTAAAAAATCTGAGAAGACATACCACATATTTTCACACGGGCATGAAAAAAATAAGTACTAAAATTTTATGAGAGAAACTAATTATTAGTGTATTTTTACTTATAGAATCAACATCAAAGCATTTAACTCATCATTGAATAAAATCAATACCGAATTGAATCATAACCCAAAGAATCAAAATCAAATTTAATCGTGAGGTTCTTAATGCCCAGCCCTAGTGAAGTTTGATTTAAAAAAAAAAAAAAAAAGAAAAGAAAAAATGAAAAATCAATAATTTTGCTTATGGATCATTCGCATAGAAGTTTGCTGTTGGCAAGATCCTTCAATTGTGGGATTGCTCAGTCCCCGAGTTGTTCAAGACATGGACTGCATTTCATCTGTAATTATCTGAAAAACAAGTCTGTGGCGCTTTCACATAGCAGCAAATAATGGCCGCGTTTCCCAGATTAGTTAAGACACTCTTAACGCTGAGGTCCTTCTTAAGTCACTTCTTAAAGGTGCCTTGTTTGGACGTTGCGTTTCCCAGATGCGCTCTTAACTCAGGAGCTTCTTTTATTTTCAGGAGCGGCCAGACCCACTCTTTCGAACCTTCTTTAACGTTCCCCCTGCTAAGGGAACAACAGGCCCATCTACTGGTCACTTTTGGAAACGACACTATTTCCCATGAAAAAAAAGTAGAAAATGGAAATTATTAAAAATGGACCTATTCACGGATCAGTTGTTGTATTTTGAGTCATGTTTTCTCACTCATGTCATAATGTCAATCATCTATGATGGAAGAAAACTGTAGTTACCGAGTGAATGACAGAAAATATTGTGGTTAAGTTTAATCATTATGGCAAGATAGGCCTCCCTATACTTAGCTTACGTTAGATAAAGCTGTGGGTATCAACCACAGAAACAAAAACATTGCTGTAGGAATTGTACGCAATCTATGAGGACTCACGTCATATTTACGCATTTGTCAGCTGTTCATGATGAGATGCACCTGCTTCGCTCAATAAAAGCATGGCCATTTACGCATACCCGTATCAGACATCATGGCTGCTTTACAGCAAATTTTGGTAGCAAACCAACAGCGTCGCCGTAGACGGAGTGACACTGTGTATGTACATGCTTTCATGCGCCAGCATTCAGTCCTCTAGATGTGCTGTCATCGCGCTATTCAGATGCGTTACAGGCTACCGCGCGACGAAATCGAGCGGATCATTCAAATAGTTGCTCCACACATCAGGAGGCCCACAAGGTGCAACTTTGCTCTGAGCCCAGAGGTGCAGTGCCTGGCTGCGTTGCGTTTCTACGCGGTGGGGAGCTTTCTGGAGGTAGTGGGGGGATGGAACCGGACTCAGCAAGGCGTCGGTGTCAGTCGCGCACACTGCAAGGAGCTGGATGGGGACATTTTCAGCGCTATTGATTGCCATGCCCTGGCCTTTGCTTCTATGTCTTTTTCCCCTTTGTCCCTCCAAAGAGAATGCTTTTTTTACCTGCCACTTCTTCAATCAGAATCGCCATCTCCTCTGGCGTGAAGGCCGGAGAGCGCTTCATCCTCTTGGTGGGGTTCCCTTCAGCCATTACGTCAACAAATAGCGTCAGAATGACCATTATTTATAGGGCATCTGTAAATTTCCAATCGCCTACACCTGTTTAGCACAATTTGGCCAATTACACAATATACAATGAGCTTTTCAATGAATATTTGCAATCACTGGTAATCACATGCATATTTTTAACAGTTTGTCTTCTTGCACAAACACATAAACGTATAAATGGGCTCAATATCAGCGTCGGAAAATAACCTCCACACTAAATGAATGGTGTCGATCGGTATACCTGACCTCGATTGCTTTTTTTTTCAGCACCCCCGGAAGTGGATAGCTTCTGTTAGGACCTTCTTAAGATGTAGCGTAGCAAAGACGTTTCTCAGGAAATAAGAACGCGCGAAAGAAGCAATCTGGGAAACGGGCGTATCTTTGCGATCCTTTGTTGGGAAGAGCTTCCTTGAGGCCTTCTTTAATCCAAAGAAGAATCTTAACTGGGAAACGCGGCCAATGTCAAGAATTCAAGGAAAGCCTTACAGCTCACACTGAGAAATAGTTTTATAAACTGCTACTGTTCTGTCATATAATCAAACAAACATTCTTAAAAAGAAAGAAAAAAAAAGGTATAAAACCAATGCACCTCTGTATTTACCTCCTACATGCCAGTTTTTCCCAAGAATTAAAAAAAAAGGGTAAATTTGTGCTCATTTTTAAATGGCATTTTAGAGGTTTTAGTTTTCTGGAAAACTGAAAAACAATGTTGAGCCATCCTGTTCAGAGGGTCATATAACATTTAAGGTCAAATTCAATGTGTCTGTTCAGGCTGAGAACATGACCAATCAGAGGAGACGAACTGTTTTCAGAAGTGGTGCCATCTTTTCACCTCTTATTTTGAAGGAAAAAAAAAAAAAAAAAAGGGGTGGATACAGATGTCATTCCACTCAAAGCTTCATGGAAAACTTTAAGGCCATTGGTGATACTGAAAAAATAAATAACTGGGTGAATCTAAATGGGGGGGGGGACCAGAAAAAAAAAAACAATTAATGCATACTTCTCCTTCCAGGTGTGTGATGAGGACGCTGATGTTGGGGATCATTAATTCAGGTACCAGTCCGCCGAGTTCTGACAGGAAGGAGGCAAAGGCTTTGACACCTGACCCCTCTCTGGCAAGCTCTTCACTTGACTTCTGACCAATTTCCCTGAGGGAAATGAAAGAAACACAAACTTTGAACCTCAATGACATTTGTTGTCAAGTAACTAGGTTTCCACAAAGACATTTACCAAACAAATTATGTGTTAGCAGCTTAATTGGAAAAAAAAAAAAAAATCATGTACACTGACCTTATGACCTCTCCAATAAGTGCTCTGATTCCATATTCTGTGCTCCACACAGAAACAGCCTGTGCAAATACAGATGAAAGTTGCTCAAAGTGTTGCAGCAACTGAATCACTTTAACGCTCGCACCTATAAGAGAGTTTAGATTGAAATCATACAAATAGAATACGTATACTAAACCTTAGAGGCTGCACAATAAAACCTGTTCAAAACCAACCTAGAAGGTGATTGTACTTTTGATCAGCAACCCCAGAAGATGAATTATACAATCTCTAGTGGGTTTGCTTTTGACATGACTGATGGTTGGGTTCTCCAGCAGCTTGTAGCAGCAGCAGGTCACACAGCTAAGAAGTGAACACATACAGTTTTAGGTTTACTGGAGCGAGACCAAAAAGCAACCTGACGCCAAGATAAAATAATGTGAAGTTCAGTATTAATCAGAGCTACACGTGCAGGACATTTTGTTCAACTCTGAGGTAATAAAATATTTGACTGAAAGCTGACCCGACTACTAAACAAATCCTTTTCTGGAAAGGAAAAACAAACAAACAGAAAAAAAATCAGTGTAATAAAAATATCAATAATAATACTGATAATTGCAAATTCCAAGGAAATGTTGCTAAAGGAAAAGAAAAAGAAGCATTTTAACACAGTTCAGGGATTATCCAATCTCATTAAGCACTGTGAAATCACTAATGAACAGAGGAATTTAAAATACAACATCTAACTAAATAGATGCATAAGCCTGAGCACCTGATAAACTCCTCTTCTACGAGGGAAAGGTTCCAGAGGGAGCGGATATCCAGCTGGAGCAACTGTATAAGGGCCTGTAGCACCCCTTCTCTCTCCGAGTCCCACTGCAGCAGGCCTTCTCCAGCAGATTTGCCCTTTTTCCCACCCTGTCCAACGCAGACAAAATAGATCAAACCAACTAAGACAAAAAGAAAAAAATAATTCCTAAATAAGACTGTTAAAGCCCTTAATATGGCAAATAAATATACATTTCTAAGTTGATATATAATATGATTATATGTCCTCAGATTATAAATGGTATGTTATTCATAACTGCCAAACCAATTCTAGAGACTGTAGCCTTTTGCCAGATGATAACATATAATGAACATACAAAACACACAAATACTATCAAATATCTACACACTGTTGACATATTCTACTTATCCCTTCCCATTTCTTTCAGAAGGGCGGAAGCTGTAGAAAGTGACCATTTCACTATGGATGGGCCCTTACAGCAGTGTAATACAACTCCACCACACTACCAAGACTACCCACCTCACAACAGGCTAAAGGCTACGGTTTCTTGGTCAGACTGGATCATAAATTTTGTCAAGATCTCATCACTGGACTTTTTTTCCCCCATTTTAAACATACAATTATCTGTAGCTGCATCTTTTAAAACTAGGCTTTTGATAACCATACCTTTCCTGGAGCTGTGATGATATTCTGTCTGTAGGAGACACTCTCGAGGTTCTCAGTGAGTTTGCAAAGCAAGAAGACACTCATTTTAACAGCATTTAGTTTCTCTTTGCGCTCTGCAGCTGAGAGGGAGGTGGATACCAGAAGTGCTGGCAGGGAAACAGCTAGGCCACTGACCACTGGAAGAGAGAGAGGGGGCAGTGAAGCAGATTATAAACCCAGCATACCAAAGCTGTATATTTGAAGAAAAAAAATAAATAAATAAGAAAAAGGTTTAACCTTGCACAAGTAATTCGAGAGTATCCTCTTTCAACCCTACATCCACGTTGTTAAAGTGCCTTAAAAAGACAGTAGTTTAGTGAAATCATCAATGGCAGTAACAGCCACACGCATCACAGGATCAATACTTACTGTAAAATACTGTAGCACGTGTCGAAATGTTCCAATATGGACAAGGGTCCCTGGTTTCTCAGAGCGGCCTTGAATCCTGATTTTAACAGAGAGAGCATCCAGTTTCAGAGTAAATAAAATCGAGCCCCACACAACTTGTAAATATCAACTACTTACTATTGAGCTGAGAAGGCAGCTGTTTTGGGGGGACCACATCCTGAACAACATACTGGTTGATTCCCCCGGTCTTTACCAGGTCCCCGACGCATACGGGCACAAAGAAGTCCCACGACATAACTGCATCGTGGTAAAATTCGGAGTATTATGTTCACAACCTTACCCAAACTCGCACTTCAGTTTGTTTTGTTTAATATGCTACCAGAGCTGTGAGATGCTCAATTTAAAACAGTTTTCCCTTAGCTAGTAAGCTTATCTGTAACCCACAAACTCCGCAAAATGACTGACAAATGAAAGCTGAAGTAATATTTATGCTCATCGCACAAGACGACGCTGTTGTGATGCAAGCTAAGACAAACAGCGGCTAAGGTTAGCAGGCTAAAAAGCATCGCTAGAATAGCCATTAGCAGAAAACTTGTTGCCACGTTGTTTACAGAAAGCGTTAGACATCAACTGCTTATAGCGACATTTAAATAAATAAGTTACCTGGGATGACTGCAGTGCCGTTAGTCACAATTATTATCTCGAGTGGAGGAAACAGAAACTAGTCTCTCTTTTTTCCAATCCGCAAACGGTCCAAGTCTGCAGCTTTTCAAATCTGTTTGGACATCGCGCCAAGGCGACGTAACAGTTACGTCACATACGTGCGCCCTAGCTATGACAAACATTACCACCTGCTGGACAACCATAATAACTACCTCTGCACAAAGACAAAAAAGCATGAGACAAATGAACACACAGCAAAAGTCTTTTCTTTTTTTTTTTTGAGGTAGTAGCTGTATTCAAATGATTGACAACACAATCATTCCAACTTCCCGGTACCAATATTTCAGCTACAAAAATTACATTGCTTTTCATGAAATGTATTACTTTCTAAGCAGAAACCAGTTAAATGTTAAAACAAAATGGTTCAACACACTACTACAGATGACTAATAATTGTCAAGATGCAGCATTTGTCTTAAGTTTTGCCCTGTTGTTACTCTAAAAAAAGAATACAACTAGTGTTCAAAGATGAGAAAATAACCAACCGTACAATAAAGCATAAAATCATCCTTGACCAGTTTTCAGTTAAAATACTTTCAATTTCATAGTTGTTCACAAATACAGTGTCATGGAAGTGTCAACAATAAAACCAGTAGGGGCAGTTGTAGTGTTTATTATTCACTTGAACAACAAAATGTAAAAAATAAATCATAAAAAGAGCACCAAAAGGAACTAAACAAAACAAAACAAAAAAAAAACTAAATTGTTATTCATTTTTTAAAAAGGAACGCACCTTAAATAACTTTGTAACCACTGCTCCTTCACACACACTGCATCAGACCAAGGTAAGGATGTAAACCAAAGAAAAAAGCACCAAATGTTAAGAAAGATGAGAAACAAAAGTTCTAATCTAATGAAGAAATTCTTCTCTTTTTCCATCAGATCGGCATCCATGTTTTGTTCCAGGGCAACCAAGTGTTTTACTTCCTCTTTCTGTCTTGAGAGCACCGAGGGCAGTACCTGTACCAAGAAAAAAAATTAAAAACTGGATCAAGAACTATTTACACTTTTACTACACACACTGTTGATTGACCATTACAGTCTGAATTTAATTTTTAGTTTGGACTTTCTCACCATTTGCCACGTGGTTTAGTTGTTAAACCCACACATGCAAAATGGAACCATTCAATGGAGCACTGGAAAAAAGGCAAAAACATATGAGATATAGGTGTGAAAATGGAGCACTTCCCACAGAAAAAAAAACATACCTTTCGAAACAATCAACCACAATCTGTTAACAGTGCTGCATGTGTCATCTGCTGATAAATCACTCACTCAAAAGCTCGATACTGAGCTTTAAAAAAGTGCATTTCGATGATGCACAAAGTATTTTCTATGGTTTTACTGATGGTTTATTTGTATTTGCCATGAGAATAGTTGGTTACAAATGAGCTCGCAATTTTCTCATCTTTCCCATTTTTGGTAATTCACAGGATATTTTCAAAGTTCCCAAGTTAGCTGCGATCAAACTCTTAAAATGCCATATCTATTCATCAAAAAGACAGATTTAACAATTATGTTGGTTTGTTTTTCATATAAATATATGCTTAAATTGGCTTTGATTTGAAGCTTCACTTTTGCCTGAACAGATTTATGAGTATCCCCATTAGTATTGTCTATTGCCACCTGAGTACACCAACTCAGCTCAGACCCTGAACAAATCCTGTAATATCACTGGTATGCATTGGAGTAGTTGAGCCATAAATATCTGAGAAAAAAAAAAACGATTCTGAAGCAGTAAGAAAGTGAACCATGCAAAGGCCACTGCTAATTTAGTTAATCAAATTTTGTCATGTCTCAGTCTACAAATATCTGAATCGTCTGGAAAGCAGCAAAAATTTACATGATGATGTCTGTAAATACAGACAGTACAAACGGAAACTAGTATGTCAAGAGGTAGCGAAAATTACTCTAAGAATGAACTTATTTACAGTATATACAGATATGAGGCACGATGATGTATTTACCTGTTCCATGAGGAGAGCTGTTGTACAGTGACATCACGAAAAGTAAAACTGATTTACTATAGTGTCCTTTATGACAGTAGAGCTAAAAGAGTCTGCTGGAGAATTAGCTCCTTTGTCCCTTAAGTGTATCATGAGGAAATTGGGATGAGTCATCCATTTTGGAGAGGGCATTAGATTCTGTCCGATGATTTTTCTGGCTTTATGAGAGTATATCTTTCACAGATGCTTCTCCCACAGCAGACCACAGCACAGTAAAAAGAAACTTGTTAGATACTCTAACAAATTTGAAACTGGCTCTTCAGTTTTGCTATATACAGTTGCAAGGAAGACTGTTTAATCCCTAATGCATATGTAATCCAGTGTAATGGGGTAATGAATGGCTCTTTGAATATGTGCCTTTGAAACAAATTGGTAAGCCACAGATCAAAAATGCTTCGCCATGCTCACACCTTTTAGCTGATAAAAAGCAAGCAAACAAACAAAAACGAATACGTGACTGTCTTGAAGTCCTGACGATCTCCTTTTGCATGTCAGCAGATGCACTCGCACAATGAATCAGGTTATAATGGGGAAACAGATGTTTCTTCCTACATATAGTCAGGCTATTTACTTTGCGAGCTCAATGAATGTAAAACACAAACAACATGCAAAATGACTTAATGTCAATAAAATAAAATGTGAAAAAAACAAAAACAAAAAACTCACATCAGTGTTGTCGCAGCCGATCATCTCGCCATAAGACACCTGATGACACAGACAGTAGGTGGGCTCATTGGGGTCCACAGGCATGTCCAGGACATCAGATGGGTGCACATTCCCAAAGTTGGAGGAAGAGCTGTTGAATTCTCCTCTGATGATTGAAAAAGAATTCATTAAAATATGATGGGAATATGACTACAATACCAAACATTAGTGAGTTTAAAGGTAAAAAGTAAAAACTTTATCACAAGATGCACAACATACGGCTGAAGGAGTTTGACTTTCTTCTGTGCGCTTTTTGGACTGCCGTCTTCATCTGAACTCTTCACTTTAGACCTTGTTTTAGCTGCTTTCTTTTCTTTTTGTCTGGAGTCTCCTGGAATTAAGAAAATCATTTCTCAGCTGACCAGGTTATTCACAAAAAGCTGAGCAGACTTGGAGAAAATAAAGTGAACATACCTTTCTTCCCCTTACTCGAGGTGGAATCATAGTCGGTGCTTTCAATCTGCTTTTCCTTCAGGTCAGCCTCAAATCGAGCCAGGTCTGTGTCTAGACGCCTGATGTGCTTGTCAACCTGTAAAAAAATAAAAAGATAAATTCAACTTCAGAGGACTGAGTTTCATGTATTAGTTGTATAAGTCTTTCCGGTCATGATGAGACCAGAAGTCTATAAAATAATGTATTTATTTCAGTGTACTAACCATCTCATAGGTCTGCATGGCCAGCTGGACCTTATCATCTCCAAACTCTTTACATTTACTGTAGGACTGTTGAATCTGTCTCAGTATGGACAGCTTTTGCTCAGAGGAAAGAGTCCGGGCATTGGCTGTGTATTCTTTAGCCAAAGAGTCTATCTGTCCTTTCAGATCTTTAAAACAAAGCAAAAAAACAAAGACAAGTAAACTAAATAAACTGGAAAAAAATTAAGAAAGCAATACTATAATAATAATAATAATAATAATAATAATACATTTTATTTAAAGTGCCTTTCAAGAAACCCAAGGACACTGTACACACCACGTAACAAATCAAAAGAACAACACAAATAGTCAAAATGCAATACAAAATACAAGGATAAAAATAGAAAGAAAAAAAACAGATAAAAACATTTAAAAAGAGAGCAGAACTAGAGCGGTTTCAGCAGATGAGGTAAATAATGTCAGAGATTGTAGGCAAGTTTGAACGGGTGGGTTTTGAGATGTGATTTAAAAAGAAAAAAAGAATTGATAATACAGCGATCTGGAGGGAGTTCCAGAGTTTGGAGGCAGAGCAGCTAAAATTATATAGAGCAGCTAGAAGTATTATACTGTAATAATTCAGTTGATATTAAAATCAAGATTCCACTTTGTAAGATTAAGACTTGTTAAATGTGCAGGCATGAATTGTAATGTTGTCTTTTGGGTTGGTCAACATACTGTACATTAATCAAAATTTATCACTCAATTATTGTAGCATTTTTTTTTTCTTGCACCACTTTCTAAGTCTGATGTACAGTCATTATTTTGTGCTGCACAACCCTTTGAATTTAGGACTTGAAAGTAAAACATTTGTGATTGGATTACTCCTAATACTGTGAAGGGTTCAATCAATTAAATCCTTTCTATCCAAGTAAAACTATCCAAGAATCCACAAAAACAAATATCATTTTGCATGGAGAATATATCTTAATTACAGTCATATAATCACTGATACAGATGATTACTTGTGAAAAATATCCTGCACTTTATGATGTGAAAACTGTATGCAAGTCTGGGCACGTTGGGTATCTTTTTTTATGAATCTGTGTATGCTGGTATGTGGCAATGGTCAGAATATTTTATCCAAGTTGGTCTGTGTTACATTGAAATCTATGGACATTTGACAGTTTAGTAGTCTCACCCTCTGTGCGTTGATCGAGATCCCTCATTAAATTGAAGTTTCTCTGCAACTCGAAGGGAAGGTTTTCTATGCCTGGTATGGAGGAGAGGTGGAATAGCACAAATTATTAACAGATTGATCGCACGAGTGAAATCATTATGACTCAAACAATAACACAGACTCGGAGGCTAGCTCAGTTATAGATGCGAATTAATGCTCAGAAATACCACCAACGTCATATTTCACCTTTATTCAGCTAACCACAAATATGTATCTGACTCAAGATTTGCTCAACGCGCTAAGTAATGCACGAGAGCTTTCAAATCTTGAGCAGCATCTTTTCTTAATTTAGGAGCGATACGGCCATCCAGTAAATAGACCGAGCCTAAATTCGCTATCCGTTAGAGAACAATTAAAGGACTATGCTCTGTGTCAAGGCCTCATCTGGAGCTACGGTTCGTGGACAAGAACAAAGTATGCAATGAATGAGCAAAATTGGACTTGTTCCAGCACATTTGAAACAACATTTATAACTTACTGTCCAAATAATGCTCCAAATACATCCCCGCCGCCATCTTGGAAAATGTAAACAAGACAGTTTCCGTTTAGAAATGGATCAATCTGATTGGCTGTTTGAAGAACGATTCTCCAGCACAAACTCTGACCCCAAATGCCAAATCTTTTAGGCAACATAATCTCGATTTTAAATGTAAAAGAATTAAATGTTTCCAGTTTTTGCATTAAACCTAATTTTTGTAAAGTTCAGTGCTATAATAATTTAATTTAAATCCTTATTTTACAGCTTTGACCGTGACTCAAAGTAAAACCAAATATTAACAAAAACTCAGTAGTCATGACAAGGTGCTCTTGGAAATTTTTTTTTCTTTTCTTTTTTTTTTTCTCCTCTACTTGTCCTGTCCATCATCATAGCAAGCAGAGCGGAAATACGATTGCTTTATTGTGTTGAACAGTTTTGCTTTACCAAGGGGAGCTTTATGAACACAAGGCTCCCCTTGATATCCTGTTTATTCATTTTATTTCTTTAATTAAACATTTGTCTACAACAGCATTCCATACCATACTGCTGGGCTTGACAAGGGAGAAATAAAAGTTAACTGAGGTAATGATAGAAAGTGGAACAGAGAGAAAGGAGATGATGAAAAGGAAGAGAGAGAGAGAGAGGCAAAAAAACATGAACCCACTTACACAGTTCACTGGTGCATCTGTACAGAAACCCCTAAACAACATTCCAAGGTCTCTGTTGGAAAACAAAACAAGCAATCCCTCACAGGAGGACCTGCATGTGGCTTAAATATCCTCAGATCTCACAAACACACGCAGGACTTCCTTAAAGAAGAGGTAAAACCAAATCAGCAAAACGGGAAGCAGTGTCACAGTGTCAACATGCATAATAAAGGGTGCTCCGTGGTGATCCAGTCATGCAGATGCAGCCTCGTCTCTGCAAGGAGGAGGAAGCCCGCAAGGCTCAAGGCGCGGGCCCCCAGCAGCCACCCAGAGGCCCAGATCCCAGCCACCTCCCCAAAAGAACGGACATGAATCCCCCCCGAGGGCGGCAAAGGGCGGCCCCAGCCGGAGCCCCCCGCAGTCTCAGGGCCCAGGCCCCGGCGGACCAAGACCAGCAGCTGCCAACCCCACCAAGCGCTGTCCCTGCCCCGGGGCAAGGACAGTGGTGGGCCCAGGGCCCAAGCGCCCAGGAGCAGCCCCCCACCCGACCCAGGCGGCCCAACCGAAACCCAGGAGGACCAGACCCCCCAGACGACCCCCCCCCCCCCCCCCCGATACATGTCCAGCCCCACCCTTCCCTCTGACCTGTCACACTCCCGCCCTTCTTTCTTTAGCCTCTCACAACCATCCCTACCAGACACTCACAAGCATACGCTTCCTTCCCCCATCCCCCCTTTCCTCCAACCACTTACCCACATCTCCTCCCTCTTCTAGCCCAAATTCCTCCCTCCCACATTTCCTCCTTCACTCTCATTCATTTGTTCTCACACACCCAAAATATTTAAAGATGGTTTAAAATGCCTCTGCCCTGGAAGCAGCTGTGATGGGCTTCAGCCCTCTTACCTGTGATCCTGCATTGGAACAAGAGGGTATAGATAAATGGTTTAAATTGAGTATCTGACCATACACTACTCACAATGAGTTAGGGATGTTTGGCTTTTTGTATGATATCATAATGAACCTAAAATCCACTAAAACCTTTCCAGGTGAAATACATTAGACTTTCTTAGACTTTTCAAAGCACATGTACATTGTTCAGTGGTTAAATATTTATTGCACATCATGTTGTTCAAAAAGATGACTATCCACAAAAAAAAAAAAAAAAGTAGTGACCATCTCTGAGTCTAAAATCTTTACTTTGAAGATCAAGTCTTCAAAGCACTGTACAACAACAACAACAACAATGTAAAACATTGTAACCATATACAAAAAGCACCAGGCACATAAATGAATGTTTTTTTTCCATCTTTCGTTGTGTATATGGTAAAGTTTTAATGGTTTTATGTGTTACTGTATTTATTTTATCATGTTTTTATTGTTATAATGTATTACCTTTTTTTATTCCTTATTTTATGCAGAAAGGCCCAACCAGGGACAAGAGCTGTAAATAAGCCTTGGCGATTAACTTTATTTGTATGGCATCAGCCACAAACTTCATTTTTTGTGACTATGTTACTTGCAATGTGCCTGTCAAATAAACTAAATAAACCATGAATTGACCTCTAAACACTCTGGTTTAATGACATCTTGTTTCTAAATAGTCATAGTGTATGATTGGTGATTGGTGATAGTGACAGTCCCTGCTGCAACACACTTGACTTCAATCAATGGATTATTAGCAGACTAGTGCCAAGCTTGATGTCAAGTTGGGCACAAATAGCAAAGTGTGTTGCAGCATGGAAACTCGTAACACCTGCAGGATGCTGGCCCTCAAGGACCAGAGAGGCCCACCCCTAACCCCCTACCCTAGAGTGATTTGTGTGGATTGGTTGTGTTGGTTTGTTCCTCTCAGTGTTTGAAGTTGCTGTAGGACGATGCACAGAGTTCCTCTAAGCCCAAATTTCCACAACAAGCTCAAACACGGCAAGAGAAACAAAAACAGTTAATCCACACGTCACTATCAGTGTGCATCACCCAACTCTAAATCTACTCTTCATAACCCATTCCCACCCTAAAGATTGACCGACTTTAATTTAAAATCTTTAAATCACTCACATCTACGCATGGACACTATTAACCACTGACTAAGCTTTTACATCACTGATACTACAGATACTGCTCTGCTCATCCAGTCTCGTTCACTCACTGAGACCAGCCTGAGGCTCACTAATCACAGTGGTAAGGAGGACCCAGGTCTACCGAACAAGTGCACACTCATGCATCGGGGGAATACAATTTCTTTGTTTCCCGTCTTTCATTACTGTACAAATTGATTAATCCAGGTGTGCCTGACCTCAGTAACCACAGCAACAATGGCCAGACACACCTGGATTAATCAGTTTGTCCAGTAATGAAAGACAGAACAAAGGAGCTGGCTAAAATTCTGTAAGTAGCGGAGTTGTGCATGTAGCCCATTTAGTGTGACCAATTAACCCAACATGTATGCCTTTGGACGGTGGGAGGAAGCTGGAGTACCCAGAGTAATCCCACGCATTCATCAGGAGAACATGCACGTTTACTCGACACAATAAGGCCACTGTTTAACCCCTACCAAGCCGAGGCTCAAAGCAGCAACCACCTGCAAGATTAATAGAGCCAGTACATCATTTTACAATGAATGATGAAACAAATGATGTGAAAAATCTGTTGAAAGATTTATTAATCAATCACTTATGGAGGCTGTCCTCACATGCATTTAACTAACAATGAAAATTATGCAATTCAACAAAAAAAATAAAAAGGGGGGATAAAGAAAAGAAAAGAGAAATTTGACACATCCATGAGGATATAACAATGTCATAGTTACATCTGACACATACTACCCGGATAAGACAACAGAGCACACCAACCTGAAAAATCAAGATGAAGTAGAGTTGTATCTAAATAAAGCTCCACAAAATTACAATGGAATCAGGAGCATTTCTTTTACATAATGTCCAGATATCACTCTGTTTTCTGCAACATGTGCTTCAACTTGCCGAATTTATTCTTTCCCATTCTCTTCTTTGCTTTCATGGAGGGTTTTCTCTTTTTTGCCTGCTTTTTCTCAAATCTGCTTCCTTCTTTTTTCTCATCTTTTGATGTTTTATTCTCATCAGTGGTCTTGACCACAGCCTTCTTGGCCTCTGCACCCTTCACAGTCTCTCCATCCATCTTGGCAACCTTTGCTTTCTTTGGTCCAGTGTGCAAGTTCTTTTTCCCTGTTGACTTAATGTTTGCCGTTTTCTTGACCGCCCCTCCATTCACTTTAGGCTTCTGCTTTAAACCATCTTCTTTTGTTGGGGCAGTCTTCTGTGTCTTCTCGCTTTTGGATGGCTTCTCCTTTGTGGAGTCTGTAATGAGTGGAGCCTCAGGAGCTTCTGTTTTCTCTTCTTCTATAGCAGGAGCAAACACAGAGGGTAAGTTTATAGTTAACTGGGTATAAAACATTATCAAAGTTTGTACATCATAAGAAGGCGTTACCTTTCTCTGCAGATGCAGTTGGAATTACATTTGAGAACTTCTTCAACTTTGCCACAAAAAATCCATCCATATTGTGAGAATGAGGGTAAAATCGCCGTGTGAGTCGCAGAGTTGGGTGGAACCTAAACTTTTGGAAACTAAAAGGGTAGAAAATACAGTAAAGATCTTCAGTATCTCCGACACTGAGTGAGAACATACTGGCTACTTTATTTACCTGGTGAAGCCCTCATTGCCGAAGTCAAGTCCTGTGGGAACCAACTTGATGTTCCTTTTCTTCAAAGCGTAATCCACCACCCACTCATTCTCCTCCACCTAGTGGGATATCATTTGGTTACTATCAAGCTTAATTGTTAACTTAAAAGATATAACCTTTTAATTCCAACCAAGTTCTTAGATTTAGCAGAACCACCATCTTGCAAATGTTTTGAATAATTTTCTCACTCCTGGTGACATCTAGTGCTCCTCTAGTTTCAAGCTGATTATAGGTAGAAGACATTTTTGAGACATTCCTTGGTTGCTTTGAGTGTACTGGCTACAGTCATCTTTTTAAAAAAAAAAAAAAACATCCTCCTCTTCCCATTCTCTATTATAACAGATAGCTCCGTAGGCCTGTAATGATAATAAGCCAGTTAATTTCAAAGATGAAACAAAATTAGCACGATAGGTTTGCTGGCTGCAACAATTTTCATTTGGTGGCCCATGAGTAGTAGCGAGCCCAGAGCAAGCCAGGAAAACTGGATATTTCAGTTTCCCTGACACAGCTATATTGTTAGCGCCACGCCTTTAAAATGCAGAGAATTAAATCATTTCACAATGACAATGTCAGCACTGCCGTCCCCAGAAGCATCAGACATCTGCGCTGCACATGAGCACAGCATGCAGATAGCGGTGACAGGAAGAGAGGCGGGGCCTGTAAACTTCCAGAGCATCTGACAAACTTATGATGTGTGGATTCCGGCGAGAGGAAAGAAAAGGAAGCTGCTGATAAGGTGCTTTAGATTTTACAAGCTGAAACAGACATTTCATCAATCAATCCATTTTCTTGCTGCTTATCTGGGAGCAGGTTGGAGGGGCAGCTGTTTAAGAAGGGAAACCCAGACTTCCCTCTCTCCGGCTGTTTCAACCAGCTCATCCGATAGGATTCCACAGCTTCCCAGGCCAGCCAAGACGTAGTCCCTCCAGCGTGTTCTGGGTCTTCCCCAAGGACTCGTCCCAGTGGGACATGCCTGGAACACACCACCAGGGTACCAGGGAGGCATCCAGGAGGTATCCTGATCAGATGCCTGTGCCACCTCATGTGACTCCTCTTGATGCAGAGACACAGCAGCTCTACTGTGAGCCCCATCTCGGATAACCGAGCTTCTCATCCCTGTCCCTAAGGAAGAGCCCTGCCACCCTGCAGGGGAAACTCATTTCAGCCGCTTGTATCCGTGATCTCGTTCTTTCCATCACTACCCACAGCTCGTGACTATTAGGTGAGGGTAGGAACGTAGATGGAGAGCTTCACCTTCTGGCTCAGCTCCTTCTTTATCGCGACAGACTGACTCTGAGTCCGTGTCACTGCAGACGCCGCACTGAACCACCTGTCAATCTCACGCTCCGTTCTTCCAACACTCAAGAACAAGACCTGGGGATACCTGGACTCCTCCACCTGGGGCAGGACCTCACCCCCAACTTGAAGGGAACACTTCATCCTTTACTGGCCTTTTGGAATAAACACTCCAATAAAATTAGTGACGATGAACAGCAAACACACTGCTAACACTACCGTAGACTGATGAAGTTAACTTTGATTAGCTTATACAGGTACACCAGTGGTTCCCAAGCTTTTTGAGCCAAGACCCTCAAGATAACATACGTTGGTGTTTGTGATCCCTGTGACGACTGAGTGTTTAATTGTTTAATATATTAGATGGTCATCCTGCGTCCATCCTCTAAATGAAGGGCCGGAAAACTGCCAGAATCCTGCATACAGAAAAACAGCTTCTCTCACAGACACGATGCCAAATTTTAAAATGACGCCTGTAATAACTTTGTTTCTGGACATCTGATGATGATATGAGAGACTTCCGTCAAATCATTGGTACCACCACAGCTAAAAAATTTTGTACTGGAAACACTGGATTTGAAAGAAATGAAAAAAAAAAAAAAAGATTATGGAATTACTTTCAAAGCCGAACGGGACAGAATCTCCCAAACTAAAGACGGTGCGGATATTTAAATTTGGTGGGGTGGCGGCTTTCCCTGCTCTGCTCCCTTCCTCCCCCCTGAGGCCTCCTGGCCCCCTGTTTTTGGGGGGGGACGGAGGAGGGAGGGGCGGTGCGGGGGGGCGGGACCTGGAGGGTGTGGGTTCCTGTGGGGGGTGGAGGGATGGGCGGGTGGGGGCTGCGCGGGCTCGCTCCCCTGGCCGGCTGGGGTGGGGGACTGGGGGGTGAGATGGGGGCCGGGGGGGCGGGGGGTGGTGGGCGCGGGGTGGTGGGCGGGTCCGCCTGGCCCAACTATCTCCTTTGGCCGGGCGGCCGGCTGCTCCTCTCGCTGGGTGAGGGGGCTGCCCCCCCCCCGCTGTCGGGGCTTGAGAGGCGGGCAGGGTTTCCCTCCCCCGCCGTTGAGGTGCGCTGCTGGGCTACGCTGCCCGGTTCTGTGTGGTTTGGTGGTGGCGGGTTGAAAAGTGTGGGGCGGTCATGGCAATAAGTTTTCTGATTCTGAAAATGGCTTCTTGAGGCACCTGCTTCAATTTATAAGGGATTTCTTGTTTCTACTTTTTGTTTCTAAAAGTACTAAATGGCAGTTTTGCCAGTTTTCCCTGTATTAACCCAACGTTTTATCATGTCTCAGTGTATTTAGTTAAATGTGCGCTTTAGAATGCTACGTGCTTTAGTTTATTTTTCATCCACAGTACAAGTCAGGGGCATGTAGCTGATGCGTCCTGTATTTTATTAGCCATACACTCTTTTATTTGTAACTAAGGTACAATGTTGTTCTGTGACAAATAGAAAAACAAACAAAAAAAAAAGATAACTTCACTGCTTTCCTGCTGTGTAGAGAAAACGTAGAATACTCACCTCTGAATCTATATTGGTAGATTGGCTGGCCTTTATCTTCAATTTGTTAGCACAAAGTTAGAAATACTTTAGCAACTGCTTCTCCACTGATTCATTACTATAATGATTTATCACAGCTTTGTCGCATGTTACATATTCTACCTGTCACTCCTTACGGGGTCCCAGTCATACGGGTGTGAAGATTTGGTGGATTTAGGGGTTTGCTTAGTTCCATGGAACTGATCTTTATTTTTTTTTTTTCCTGCCCAAATAACTTTAGTATGAAAATGATATTGTATTCATTCACTGTTTTTTGTTCAGAACTGCTTGAAAGAAGATTAACAGTTCACTTATTCGAACAGGACCACAAACACACAAAAACCCACTCTGACTGAAGACTTACCATTATTGAACATGTGCAGTAGACCAGATATCCTCCAGATGGGGAGTCGGCATTGACAGAGTCGATAGCAGATAGAAGCAATTCTTTCTGCAAGTGAGCAGAGCGCTGGATATCTATCAGCTCCTACCAGGAATGGAAAAAAAAAAAGGACAAAAGATATTTTAAACATATGAGCACGACCACAGTCGATAATCAAAGCCAAGTACAAGTTTCTGTATGGATATACAGAAGGAAAGGAAATAGTATTTTACCTTACTGGTCTTTACAGCTGGATCTTTAGCGATGACTCCTGTACCAGAACACGGAGCATCAAGCAGCACTCTGTCAAACCCACCCATTACCTTTAAGCAAAATTTCAACAGGTTATTGCATTATAATACCCCTCTGTAATAAATCTAAACTAGGGCTGTCAGTCACTAATTTTTTTTTATTTGCGATTAATCTCATGAGGGTCTTGAGTGTACTTGCGTAAATCACAAATTAAATACAACTTTAACTTTATTCGACATGCATCACTGACAATATACAGTTGTCCTCTGAATTATTCATATCCTCCAATTTAAAGAGGAATAAAATCAGCCGTCAGTGAAATAAGTTGAAATTGACAAAAGTAAGAATAAATAAAAATTCTATGAAAATCTGACATTGATTGTTAATTGTAGTTCAACAAAAATATTTATAAAAAATACACAAAAAATAACACAAGTAAACAAGCATGATGGGGCTCCAAAGCTAAAATTTTGTTGAGCAATCCTTTGAGGCAATTACTGCAATCAGGCGTTTTTTCTAATGTTCTAAAAGACTTCTACACCTGTTGACAGGTATGTCAGTCATCCGTCCATGGGAAAGGTGCTCTAGTCCAATGTGACTGGGGTAGTTTTGTTTGGTTGGGTTTTCAAAATCATTGTTTTTGAACACAATTTAAAAGCAATAATTTATTGCACTAAATTAGATTTTTTTTAAATTTTTATTTATTATTAATTTCTTGTTACTGGAATTACTATTGTCAATTTAGCCTTTTCTTTAATTGGAGGGTATGAATAATTTTCAAGATGACTTGGATCAGCGCGAGCCTACGTCACAACCCGGGAATTACTGACCAAGAAGATGGGGTCGGGGAAAACATGGTTTGTAATTTGAGGGGGGTTGATGGAGTATTAGGATCAAAAAATGTTTTTTACCCTTTTTTTTTTTTTTTTTGTCGGCTGTTTTTTTATTTAAAATTATAAATTATTAAATTAAAAGATCTTACTAGGAGAGGAAGAATAAAGATAAAATTAAATGGTTAAGGGAGGAATCTTATGCTGTTATAGTCTGGTTAGACGAGGGTAAATGAAATAACAATAATAAAAGTTAGAAATCTATATATATTTTGTTTATTTGGTTTGGCGGGTTTGAAATATTTAATTTTTTTTTAATTTTTATTATTTTTAAAATTTAAAAAAAAATGGAGATAATTTGATTATTTTTATGAAGATATTAAGATTAATAATAAATAAAAAATAAGATAATCAATTTATTGTTATAAATGGTGTGTATTATAATGTTAAAATGTTCAAATGGCTTTTTTTCTTTATTTTTTTGAGGATGGAGAGGAAGAGAGGAAGGAAGAATATATTGGGGGGGGGGGGGGGGGCCTGAATTCAAAAATAATTGATTAATTTCTTTTATATGACAAAAAAAAAAAAGGAAGGAAAAAAAGGAGATTAATTATATATTTAATATAATAAAAAAAAAAATATAGTTAGATGTTTATGTTAAAATTAAATATAAGATTGGGTATGGGGGTGATGAAATAGATGGTTGGTTTGCTGTTGTTGGGAAATGGAAAAATAAATATTTCTGTATGTGTATGGAGGGGATGGGGGAAGGGGAAATAGAAAAATAAAAGAGGAGGAAGAAAAGAGAGAATAATCAGAGATGTGATTGTGAATAGAGGAGAGGAGAAATGATGAGTGGTATATATTATATTTCTAAGGGTAAACATTTCCATCTACAGCCACTAGAGGGCGCTTTATGCTTGGGACAACTACATGCTGCTCTAAGAACAAACATCCCCAAATGTGCTTTTTGTAGTGATGGGAGTTCCTTCCAGACATCTGGCTGTACGGTCTGTGTGGTGGAACAAATCCACAACTAACACGTTTATCCTTCTTATGTTTATGATCATTTCCAAGCATAAACTTTGATCGGGTTTTTTTTTTTTTGATCGGCGAGTTTTACCAGCCACATATAGACCCACATGAAAAATCCAAAAATGGTCCGTTTTTTTTCTTCTTTTAAATTTTCTGTCAATGCCACCAGAGGGTCACCAAACGAATGAGCTTGGTGAACTTGCCTGATGGCATCTTGCTTGTTAAGTCAAATTAGCTTCCTGTGTTTTTTTTATGCTAGCAATACTTTAAAGCTAAACTTTCTGTTTAAAAGCTCCTTCTCTGTATCTATTTTTGCAACTGCAACGTTATTTTTGTGCAATTTCCTGAAACTACATGGACAAGTAGGCCACAGACCGTGCATAAAAAAGCATTAGTGGCGTTAAAAGGAATTTTTGCTGACACGTTATTACCGTGTTAATCTTCACAGCCCTACTCTACATCAAATACATACATTGCTAATAAACATGTTCTTGCATTACCTTTGGGAACTGTCTGCCGTCGTAGTTGCTGACCACTGTGTTGGTTACTCCCAGACGGTGAATGTTTCCCACCACACTCTTCAATCTTTCAGCATTTGCGTCATTAGCTACAATCACTCCAGTGTTTCTCATCAACTGAGCTAGGAGCAAAAACATTCACATTAGGTCTTTAAAAACATTTTTAAAAAATTAAAGTACTTTGCCACAAAGATTTTAGTTTGGACGTTTCAGTTATCAACATAAAAAGAGTGTGAAAATGCATTTACCGATATAAGTACTCTTGCCTCCTGGAGCTGAGCTCATGTCCAACACCAGCTCTCCCTCTTGTGGAGCGAGCGCCATGACTGGCAGAAAGCTGGAGGCTCCCTGCAGCATGTAATGACCCGCCAGATACTCTGGGGTTGCGCCTGTTTACCAGAATCACAGTTAAGATTTACTAGCTGCTGCACGTCTGAGACGTTCTCCAGTCAAGATTCTTTATTAAGTTCATGATGAAATGACTGAGAAGAAACTTACCTATTGGTACTGAGGAGTCATAGATAACCAAACCCACTTTAGACCATTTGCCCAGTGGATCGAGGTTCACTCCTCTGTTAATCAAAGCCTGAGCAAGAAAACCACAAATGTTTCCAAATTTGAATGATTGAGAGCCAGTAATGAGATGTGGATAGATCAATTCTCCTTATGTCTACGTCTAACTTCTGCATTAAAAACATCAAAATTACAATATAACAGAACTAACATTTACTCATCATTTGATCTGTGCAATGCTCACATTTATACTAATTTGCCTCTTTTTTTCCAGAAATATCTTACTCAAGAATTCAAGAATTTCTGAATGTTTTTTTTTTTCTCAACCACTGCATCTTTAAATTTGACAGTTGAATTGCTGGGGAGCATGAGGACAAGCAGTGCCAACACTAATGAGAAATCCTTTTCTAAAAAACACAACAGCACTTAAAGTTATTTGTTTCTCTCACAACTACAGATGGGCTACATGATAAACTTATAGGGAACACCTGCAAATTGCTTTCTACAAATGGAAAATTACCACTTACTCCATTAGTCAAGTCTGAGTGCGCGTTTGCAAACAGCTCTCCTACAAGTTACCCCCAAACAAACCATATTTCTACCATTTATTCTGCATTAATATATGGAGACATGCCAGTTAGCATTTATTCCATAACTCCCAGTTGCAGCAGCTACCTGTGCAAGGTCCCGCCTCCTTGTTTTCAGCGTGTTGGTCCGGATCGTGACAGGTCTCTGAATTTCATTGGCTTCAAGGAAATCCACCAGCTGTCAACAAGGGAAATAAATAAAATTTTACACCATGCTTTCTCATCTTTTAATTCAACATGCAACCAGAAATCATGAAAAACTTATAAAGGAAATATATTTTTTTAACTGAAAAAAAAAAAAACTCCACCTCTGATAGAGGGAAGAGGTCCATTAATTTCTCAATGAGGAAATCATTGTAACTGTAATAAGTACAGAGATCTTTCCTCAGAAGACAGATGTACTCTGCTCTGTCTTTCCCCTCCTCCCTTTTGGCAGAGAAATGACAAAGGACATCAATGTTGTCTTTTATTCTTTGGTGGATTGTCTTCAGATCTAGAGATATGAGACCTAAAACACAGATGAGAAATAAAATGTTTAACTGTACAACAAAAAGTTTGCCAACATCATTTGCTGTAAAACAGAAGCTTTACTCACCCTCCTTCTCACTCTCCTCCGTACCAGGCAACCTGAATGCATCCCCTTCATCTGTGTTAGTCTGTAATGTGTCATCCTCTTCCATGCCATCATCTGATTTCTTTACATCTTCGTCACTGTCATCCTCCTCATCGTCATCATCTTCATCACTCTCTAGAGCCATTGACTCTGTGATCTTTTTCTCTTTCTTGGCTGCACGTTCAATGGGAAGAAGCTACATGTGGAAGAAACACAAATGAAGTCACTGCAAACAAACTGAGCCACATGTTTTTTCTTAAAAAAAAACATCTCTTATTCCGACAGTTGATCAGTGTACACAGTCCTCATCCGGTAGCAGCCTCCATAGTAATACTTTAGCAGTCAACAATCAAACTAGAGGAACTTTTAAAACGAGGTAAAAAAAAAAAAAAAAAAAAAAAAAGCCAGGTTGGCATACTCAAAAGTTAGGTGAATATTTACGAAAAACACAACATGATTCTTGGGAAACTCCCCTTTTTCAGTGTGTCATACAAAGTTTCTGTACAAGCAAGAGGTCTGTGAATGAACAAAGCTAGAGTGCACATCAAAGGCGTTACTCTCTTCCACAGAGGATGCTGCTCCTGACAGGCTTTCTTTGGGGTTCAAGCTTTAATTTCTTTTAGAAATTTTTCAAAATTTGCTGCCCAATCAAACCGAGAAATGAGGTCCAGGTTGCAATATGAAAGTTATCTTTTAATAATAAATTTGATATGTTAACTTTTAATAACTGGACTCAGTATCAAATGTAAAAAAAGAAAATCATTTTTACATACATCTTCTCCATCACTGTCCTCTTCCCCTGCTTCCTCTTCATTATCATCAAGTGTCCCATAGTCGTCAACCATTTCATCATCATCATCATCGTCGTCGTCGTCGTCGTCATCATCATCATCATCGTCGTCATCCTCCTCATCCTCCTCCTCTTCTTGTTCCGGTTTCTTCACTTCTGTTTTTGCACCTCTCTTTCCTTGGTCTTTTCCTGTCTTCTTCTGGGGCTGCTGCTCCTCTTGTTCCTCCTCCACCTCTTCGTCATCGTCTTCCTCTTCCCAGTGTTCGTCACTGTCTTCTTCACTTACAGATTCATCAATCTTACGCTTCTTTTTAGCTGGTTTCAACCATTTACTATTTTCATCAGTAAATCCTTAACAAAAAATAAATACAAAAACATGAAATAGAGTAAATAAATTGAGAAATCTTTAAACAATTAACTTTCCCAAGTCAAGATACAACAACTTTATAACAGATAACATAAAGCAATAACTTATTTTTGTTTGAACATTTAATAAAAATGCATTTTATATTTATGTACATATACATATATGTATATATGTATGTAATCTGTTGTGCAACCAAACTAAGAGGATGTGTATACCTTTCTTAGGCTTTTCCTCTGCAATATTTTTGGACTTCTGCAAATCCTGAACTCTCTTTACAGCCCTGTAATAAGTCAGCAATTAAAAAAAAGAAAAAAAATTAGCAACTTTCAAATGATGCAACAATATTCACTGTCAAATCATCAATCTACCTCTTACCTTTTCCTAGCTCTACTTGACAGACGTTTGGAACCTGTTTCATCTGTGAAAAGAAAAAAATGTTCAAAACAAGATGCAGTTTTGCAGTCAGTATGATTAAATAAGAATTCTTATACCGAAAGCCATTTAGAAACGCTTTAAAAATGCTTACCTTCTGTTAAAAACTTTGCCAACTCAACCTCTGCTCCCTGCTGCTTTCTGGCTTTCCTACCAGGGCCTCTCTTGACTTTATTGGTAGGATCCAACTTTCGACCCATGACTCTGAGCTACACAGACTGAAAAACGAACAAGAATGTATTCAATAATGACACAGTGGCCTATTTGTTGCTCTGAGCTTAATAGTCAACATCACTGATATCTTCACATCCTTCAGTGGACACGTTTTCCATCTTAGTCCAGCATATAAATGTCTTCCTTTTTGCTGTGCTGACAATATCAAATTACATTGATGAACGTCTTTAGTTTAGAACTAAAAGTCTACATATGTTTTGGAGAGCTAACTTCTCACGAACAAGACATCTCTGAGGAATCCCTCAGTTTGAACTGTGAACACAAATGTTCTCTGAAACTGCGCTATCTCCAATAAGGGTAAATCTCCGCGGCGTTAGGCCATTACACACATCTACTTCTGTCTTATGCATGTTGTTAGTTTGTAGTTAGTCATTGGGGAAATAAAAATCATATCGTTAAAGAATGAGAAGACTGCTTTAACAATTTCATGGTAGCAAATGTCCGAAAATAACTATCACAGCGACAGCTACGTGACCGCACGCGGTTTTAAAATGCTAAAACATCTCCAGCTAAACAATCATCTGGTGACAGTGGCAAGTTTAAATACAAATCTCTGAAAACTCACCTATAATCTGCCAATGTCTGACACAATTTTAAATGGTAAAGTGTTGCTGGATGAAAATTCCCACACGTGAAATTTCCTTCAACACGTTGCAGTGGTACATCCGGCGCACGTAGATGACGGATGAAGTCACGTGTGCGTGCATGCAGGATGACAATATACGTGGCTAGTGCGTAAACCTTCATTATTCTTTGATAAATATTGAACATAATTTAAGTCTAAATCAAAATATAGTAATCACAGAAGCTTTAATCAGATCTTGTAATACATTCACACGAATTCGTCGTTTGTCGTGACGCCATCATTCTGCGACCGACTCAGAAAGCTGTATTTGGGAGCATGGCGGCTTCTGAAGGTAAAAAGCGTGGTCTCGAACATTTGGACGAATATGAACCAAAACCGGCCAAACATCTTCGTAGTCTTCACGACCGAATGGCGGAGAGAAGACTGGTCGTTATCCTGGAGGGAGCTTCGTTAGAAACAGTGAAGGTAAACATCTGGGTAGTTGTTTTGAAGCCAACCCTGCCTGATCACTTGTAATTGCCATTGGTTAATTTACAGTGTCCTTGTATATTCTTCCATTATGTATCTTCTAGGTCGGAAAAACATTTGAACTGCTGAACTGTGACCAGCACAAAAATGTGATCATAAAAAGTGGAAGGGACCCAGGACATATAAGACCAGATATCACACATCAGGTGACACACTTCATGTTTTCTGTGTTTTCTTTCCATGCCTGTCATGATGTATAATCTAGAGTGAAAGACCGTTGTTTTATCTGGGTTACAATATGATGTTGTATGATTCTGCATGAGGCAGGTCTTTACCATCAAATAGTATCAATGTATACCTGCACTTTTTGCCTTGTGTGCTACTTTTTTTACTGATTGAGAATCAGAAACCTCATAAATGTGCATCTACTCATTCATCATTAGTCTGTACATTTATCTACATTGTCTTCATAGTTTGTGTTTTAACGTGCTTATTTCTAGAGTCTGTTGATGCTAATGGACAGTCCGCTGAACAGGGCCGGCCTGTTGCAGGTTTACATCCACACAGAGAAAAATGCATTAATCGAGATAAACCCGCAGACTCGCATCCCAAGAACATTTCCTCGATTCTGTGGGCTGATGGGTAAGCTGTCATTTCTGTTTTGTTGTTTGTTCTTTGTGCATTAAATATTTAAATATATTCCCCCTCTATCACCATGTATTTTCCTAATATTTCTTCTCTTTTTCTACCTTAGTGCAGCTGCTGCACAAGCTGAGTGTCAGGGCTGCTGATGGTCCTCAGAAGCTCCTGAGGATGATTAAAAATCCTGTGTCCGACCACCTGCCTCCTGGCTGCCCTCGGATTGCTACCTCCTTCTCTGCAGGGGAAGCTGTCTGCCCTCGGACTCTGGTCCCAGAGGGACCTGCTGCAGTGGTGATTGGAGCATTTGCACACGGAGCGGTGAGAAAATAATACACTTTTATGTCAGATTATACTGTATCAGTGTAACTGATGTTTTCTTTTTTTTGGTAGGTAAATGTAGACTACACAGAGAAGACGGTGTCCATCAGTAACTACCCCCTCTCTGCAGCACTGACCTGTGCCAAGATTTGCTCTGCTTTTGAGGAAGTTTGGGGCGTCCTGTAACACACAGATCATGAACTGCTGATACTCCATAAACAGAAACGGTGGCATACATGGACCTTTTAGTGGACGACAAACATTGAACCAAATACCCAGTGATGTCCCATGGACTACAATGTGTTCTATTATATGTTGTACTGTATATCATATTAGGACACAAGGTGGAATTAAAAGTGGTTTTGTACTCATTATTGACTTTCTATGTAAAAACAAGAGTGCTTTTTCTATCATTATCAATTAGATTACATTAAAATGTATTACAAAGGAACAAGTATTCTCTTTTTTTTTCTTTCATTCAGTCCGAAAACAAATCAGATGAGGAGAAACACTTCATAATACAGTGCTAAGGGTTTTATGGAGAAATTGACAAAATATTTTCAATCCAGCCACTGAAACAAAAATGATTAGCAGTTATAAGTTTCTGAAAAGATGTCTGTTTATTACTGCATACTAATAGTAGCTGTAAGCTCTCCTGGCATTTCGACGTTGCTGTAGTCTCCTCCTAGGTTGCTTCCTTCTTGGTGGTTGTCTTCTCCGAGTTTTATACTGATGTTGAACTTGCTTTGCTTGACATCTCTGAGTCTTTTTAGTCCTCTTCTGTGGTGTTTGAGCTTTTTTGGCTTGGTTCCTTGCAGGTCTGTTTGTCTTTCCAGCTGGAAGCTGTGCTTTTTGGTTTGACTTTTGTGTCTCCCTCATTTGCTCATCATTGGCTGCACGTTTACGAGTCGTGCATGGTTGGTTATGGGATTTTCTCAGTGATATGTTGAGCTTGCTTTTTGATATAGGAGATTTACCTCTTGGTGTGGAAGTCTTTTTGCTTCTCCTTTGTGACCTCTCTGCTTCCTTGGGGAGTTTGTGGGGGTTGTTATTTGGATTCATTTCCTCTTTAGGTTTTGGAGATTTCATATGGTTTGTGTTTTCTCTCCGTGTGTCCGCCTGGTTTTGTAGGATATAAAAGGATTAAAAAAGAAAGATAAAGTTAGATTATTAACTAAATTGCACATTTTTAAGTTAACTCTAAAACTCATCAAGAAAAACAGAATTGCATGTTACCAAATTGAATAAATGGACATATTTTACCTCTTTGTTGAGTCTGGGTGATGCACTCCTTGTAGTTGGCACAAGTGTCTCATCATTTACCAGCCTTTTGATCACTCCTTTCTCCTGCCTTTTGCTTTGCTTGATGTCAAATCCCTCAGCGGCTAACATCCGTTTGAGCTCAGGCATGGAGATGCCATCTTCACTTTTGCATTTGGAGACTGCCTGGCTGATGAACCTGGAAACCTCCAGTGAGGGAAATGTTGGAGAGTCTATCTCAGATGTGTTGTTAGCCTCTGTTTGAAAGTGATACTCTAAAAGACCAATGGGAGTCTCTGAAAGATAAGATAGAGATGCTTACACTTCATTGGTGTGGTCCATTTTATAATACAAAACAGTATGCAAGTTGTTGAAATAAATCATAACGGGTGAGTGTAGAAGATGCATTTAGTAGTACAACAGCCTGAGCAAAGAAACTCTGGAAGCTATTTAGTAACAGATGTTTCTCTGTTGGCAGATGGCAGCATGGTGAACAGGTTGTGACCAGATGGATTTCATGTTTTAGTTTCCTCTGAGCTTTGCAATCTCACTGATGTGTTGACACCTCATTTGTATTGCTGATACTGTATGTATGTGGGTTTTGGGAATGCTCCACACAATTTAAATTACTGTTGCAGAGTTTTCTGTTTTATTTGTTGACTTTGTGGAAATTTTTAGAGGTTTTTAGCATCATGTTTTAACTTAAAGAATTCAAAAGATTCCCACTGTGTCTTTGTCGGTGCACCAAGCTTTATTTTGCAAGAGCTATCAAATTTCCCAGTATGATCAAGTAGAAATAAATTGCTTTAATTTGCTTTTCCCCTCTCTCTACTTTGCTCCTGCCCTGCATTCTCAACATCATTTGAATTTTTTTTTTTTTAAATCTTCTGGACATTACTTGGGCTTAAAAAAGTTCAGTCAGCTGTTCCTGCATGCAAACAACTTTCCCACTGCATGGTTTGCATCATAAATCATGTTAAAAAGGACCATAATTAACATCAGGCTTTTCTTGGGGAAACAATTCCAGCTGCACAGCATCGAAACCCCAACAGAAAATCATTTTGAATTTTTTATAATGGTGAAAATAAAAAGCTATTTAGAAATATCAAGAAGTTATAGACTATTATCATATCATGTATGTCCAGATCTACTTCAACAGGTTATCAGGTTATCTCTGATCAGATGGCATTATACAAAGATCTATACAGAGAATTAAAAAGGAATTAACATTTTCCATCAAAAGTATTGCTTTAAGAGACCAGTAATATCCAAAAAGTGAAATCAAAACTACAAGAAGTGACAAAGATTGAAGAAAAATAAATATACTACTGGTCAAATTTTGGGATCACTTTCCCATTAAATTCAAAAGGGCAGTGATTCCAAACTTGACAAAAATAATAATAAATTAAAAAATAAATAAAATCATGACAACGATTTTGGATTGTTTTTCAACAGAAATATTAAAAACAAACAAAGAATGAAACAAGCATAATAGGGCTTCAAAATGGAAACTTTGTTGCAACAACATTTTGAGGCAATCAAGTGATTTCTGTAACGTTTGATAACTGACGTATTTTGGTCCACTGTTCATAGGCAAGGTGCTCTAATTTTTCGAGGACAGTTTTTTTTTTTTTAAATTATTATTCTTTTCAACCACAACTCAAAAAACATTTTATAAATTATAGCTTAGAGTTTTTTGCTTGTTTCCTTCTTATTTGAATAAATATTGTGAAATTATCAATCTGTGGTAGACTCTCATTAAAGTGATCCCAAACTTTTGACCGGCAGTGTAAATAAGTAAAAAAATACTTTAAATGCCCCCTCCCCTAATTGTTTTTTATCCAATCATGAACATAATACAATTAACTTGACTTCCTTCGTACTTTCAGTGCAGGTGTTTCAGAGATATAAACCATCATTTCCTCAACTGTATGAGAGTTTAGGAACTGTAGTTAGCTTAAACTGGTCCTGAAATCATTAATTATCTAACGTAGATAGCTTGTAGCTTCGCTGTAACTACACTTACTTGGCAAAGAAAGTTTCCCCTTTCCTGTAGGTTGTTCTCTAGGCTGCAAGGCTTGTTTGAGCATCCGGCCCAAACGTTTGGCTCCGGCTTTTCCAAGGCCTCTACCACTTGGACCTACAAAAGGTTTCCTAGCCTCGTGTATCATTCTCAAAGGTGAGGTTTTTGCCGATTCAGAGCTGATGGTAGCATTTCTATCTCCTCCCTGCAAGGCTTTTTTAGCCGCTCTCTTCTTCCTCCGCATTTTCCCTCTTATATATTTCAAGAAGAAATATAGAATTCAGAAACTGTTGCAGTTAGCCTATTAGTCATGGATAAGATTTCAAAAGTCAACTTGGCTACATTTTGATAAAATAATATTCTGTGGTTGCTATGGCCATTCTGGCCCAGATTTTATGTAAGGAGACACAGTAGCTGGTGCCACAGCTGATTTAGAATATTTTATAATGGTTTATAGTTGTCATTTTATAATGGTTTGGGGGGGGGGGGGGGGGGGGGGGTCTATCAGTTGGGACAAGAAATAATAGCATAAATATGATCAATCTGAACATTTTTACTGATTGGAGTTTGCTCTGAGAAAACACCCAATCCAGTCACTGAAGGGGATCAATGATTGTCCTTATTTGCTGTTTTCATTTATGTTTACGTTTGAAGCCCCAGAGAGGTAAAATGATGTAATAAATCATTGCTATGTTTGACCCCAATGTCAATACCCCTTCCCATAAAGAGTGTATAATCTTGGCAGTGTTGTCTTTAAACTGACAAAGTCCTATGATTTTAAATAAACACTTGCACAACATTTTAAAATGTTTATTTTATATTCAAATGAGTAGCTTACTTAATGGTGTGTGCAACGAATATAGTTTGCAAACACAATATAACAACAAAACTACAGGTAATACAAAATATATACATGATTTTGATTTGACATATTTTAGGTACATTCACACAGTTTTGTTTTTTAAACAGCAGTTTTCCAACATCCCTGCTCCCAGAATATGTTTTTACCAACAAAATCCTTTGTTGTCAAAAGAGAAGTTTTTCAGCATTGGGATGAATTTTCTTGAGGTTTAATGGAGCACTGAAGGCTGATGGGACACAGGTTAGATTTGGCACAAATGACTGCGATCAAGAAGGAGGGCTCCAACGGCATGGAGTGATGGTACGGGTCAACATCACAGTTCACCTATTTAAATAAAACTCCAGGTCAGACACAGAAGGAAGAGAAAAAGCCATTTAAAGAGATAATGATGGAATTACCTGAGAGAAAGATGTGAGAAGTAGACGAGTGTGTGACAACCCTGAGAGGGAGGTGTCACTTGGATCTTGGCTTAGACTTTGATAATAAGCCTGAGGAAGAAAGTAGGCAAAATGTCAGCATAGCATCGTTGTCCCACACAACTGCTAGAGTTTGAGGATGGCTCCTCACCTGCAGTGCTACTTGCAGTGCAGAATACTGCACCCACACCTCCTGCTGCTGCTTTGCTGAGAGCCAAGATACTCCACCCCGACCTGCCTTTTCAGTCACATTGATGTAGTGAGTCCACACACATTCTCCCACGGCATGCACGGTCTCACTGTGAGAGTAAACTACAACAACACAGGTGCTAGTATAATGCACTAATGAAGGAAATGTGCTTCATGTTGCAGATAGATCTAAAAGTATTTGGACACTGACATAACTATTATTCCTGCCGATTACCAAAACAAAATTTCAAAACTGATGTTTATTATGTGGAGCCATCATTCTCAAAGGATAATTTGAGGGGAAAATGTTGAAAATTGAACTCTAATGCTGTTTCATGGACAGGCATGAGTTATTTCTTTATTATTTATCATTAATTAAACAGGTAAAAGCCTGGTGGTGATTCAATAGGCTGCTGCTAGGGATTGTCAAACTGCTTTTGATTGAGGCCTCTGCAAATAAAACATCATCCCCAGGTTTCACAAACAAGCTCAACAAATAAGTAGTTTAGTACCCTATAAGGACATTTAAAAACAAAACATAATGCAGTGCAGACCCTCTGATAAATTTGGTAACATAAAACAGGCTGTGATGTTGACTGAGGATTTTCCAGTGGTATGAAAAACCACATTTATAAATTCTGTTAAAAACACCCTTCAGGAAGGTGACTTGCCATTATCAGACTATAACACAAACAAAAATGTTCAAAGAGCAAAAACAGAGGTTCACCCAAAGTTGCAAACCGTTCATAAGCCTGGAAAATGAAAAGACAGATAGGAGTTTGTTTAAACATAATGACATAAAGGTTGGTCTGTTCCAGAATGGCAGAGGGCTAAAGTGTGGAGAAAGTTTTGAAAGTCTCATGATCAGATTAGACATAATCTGTTCAACAATTAGATGTAGATTTTTGATATTCTTTTTGCTCAGATTCAGTCCATCTGATAAAAGGTGATTGGCCGGTGCTAAATATATAAATTATATCGGCAATGATCCAAAACATGCTGCAATAGACTTTTTTTTTTTTTTTAACAAAATGATGTTCACAGGGAATAGACTTTACGCAGTCAGTTCCTGCAACGGATTCTTGACAAAGTATTAGAAATTGATATTTTATACCCATGTTGATTTGTTAAATAAAATCTGAGGCTCTGAAAAAAGAACTCTACACATGAAAGAGCTGTGAAACCCCCAATATCCTCATATTAAAATGGAAATTCTGCACCAAAACTGAGTGCTAACATTCAAATTAACCAAAAGAATTTGAATGTGTTGTGATAAATGCCTAAGATAACAAGGATTTTGTCAGCGTCCATGTCTCTGGACCTAATGTAAACAAAAGTACAATTTTAACGCAGATAAATGAATCTCACTTACTGTCAGGAATGAGCAGATGAAAGATATCTTTGGCAATAAGGAAACCTGCTGCACCATAATTCATTGCTCTGTTTACACACACAAAGATGTGAGTGTTAATATCTCAATCATATTAAAAAAAAAAAAAGAAAGAAAGAAAAACTAATGGTACTTTATCAGGGTACAGCTTACTTTGGATAGGTGGAATGGAAAATTGGAGGGATGAACATTCCCAATGGAAAGAGGAGTTCATTACTCAGAAGAATCGGTGTTACAGACAGACTGAAAGAAATTCAAAAGCTCATTGAAAGCTTTGGGTTATATGCACAATTAATGTGCTCAAAGTCATAAAGCCAACACTCACATATCAGCAGCTTCTTTTTGAGCAGTCAAGAGCTTACTGCGTCTTTTTTGCCAAAGGGATAGTAGCTGGACATAGTTGGAGAAGAAGCTATTGGTGCTTACTGTCACCTGAAATCAAACAGGTTGTCGGGTTAGAAGTGGAGCTTTATTTGTGACTGTACCACATGACCAGCCTCACAGCAAATTTATAATCATTTTGTAATCTGTGCTACTCAAATATGCCAGCTGTTATGTGCTAGCTGCATTACAAAACATTGTGTGTAGAGGTTTAATCCTCAGGGGTCCTCCGGTCAGTAAAATACCTCAGAAAAAAGAAGGTCAAGCTCATCTTCACCAGAGATCTCCTCAGTAGTCCAGAGTCTTGGAATTAAAGAGTAAACCTAGTGAAAGAGAGAAAGCACAACTGACATGAAACTGCTATCAAAATGTGATTTATGGTTTGTTTTTTTGTCTCAGGTTCCACCTTTTTCATGACAAGTCGAAAAGACTTCCGATCTGTCCACTTGAGCTCATGTAAATGAGATTTAAAGGAGGCAAAGACGTTTTCAATAATCTTCTCTGCCTGTAGAAGGGTAAAAAACTTTTAAGAGGCTTGAAACTCTACAGAATTCATCATGTGTCATGGTGTCTTCTCACCTCTCTGTGTGCTGTCCTCTCACTGAGAAGATGTGTGAGGACTGAGTCAAATCCCCTCTCGGTCTCCAGCACACAGTGTTTCCATCGAGGAACTTCCTGGTGAAAAGCCTTAAATTGTGATTCCGAACAAATTTAACAAAAGTTTTATTTTCATTTTATTCTATTTTGAAATGTCCTAATATTGACTAACCTCAGCAGCATTACCCAAAGCCAGAGAAAAATTCTTTGCTGTTTCAGAAAATCTGGTATCCATGGCAGGCATCAGGGTGTGCAGCAGATTCAGGACCATATATGTATGAAGGGGACCACTAATTGGAACCAAATAACAGGAAAAAGGAAAAAAAAAACAGTAAACAAAAAGAAGAGCATTTTGATATATGATCATCATATTTTTATGGCTTTACGGTACCTATTGCTCAGTTCATGCTTGTTCAGCCACTTGTTAATGATGTTGGACATCTGCATAATGTAGGGTAAGTTATGTAGGAGGACACAATCGTCTTCACTGAGGGACAGTGGATGGAAAGCGGTCTGCAGACAGCCCAACCAATCAATGGCAGGTGCTTTTTTCTATGGAAAGATTTACATATAAAACCGTAATAGAGGTAACACATCTGTACTAGGGATGCACGATATTGGAAATTTAGCCAATATCCAATATGCCGATAGTTTAAAACTCACGTGGCCGATATCCGATATAGATACCGATATTAAAGCTGAAAAAAAATAAGCAGTCATTGCTAATAGCAGTTTTGTTATCTGTTTCTGAAAATAGGGGTGGGAAAAATATTGATACACTAAAATGTTGTGATATTTTCATATACCGATATTAAATTGATATCTAAAAACGTAGTATCGAACTATTTTACTTAGAAAATCTTGCGAGATTTCATCGTTCTGATCCAAACTCTCACGATATTTCATGAATTCTCGTGAGATTTCGTTAGTAAAATAGATCGATACCGTGTATTTAAATGTCAATATATCAGCTTATGAAAATATCGTGAAATTTTCGTGAATTTTCACAAGATTTTGTAACAGAACGATAAAATATCATAAGATTTCGTAGGTAAAATAGATCAATACCATGTTCTTAAATGTCAGGATGATATCAGTATATGAAAATATTGCAATATTTCAGTGTATTGAGTCTTCAGAAGTTTTATAGTCTGTAAAAAATAAGTTTTTGAAGAAGAAGTTTTTGATTTATTTTTTTTTACTTCAGAAACAGCGGACTGGTCGGTTAAATATCAGTTGAATATCGGGGGAGTGGCCAATGTCTGATAATCAGTTTTAAGGCTGACATAGGCTGATACAGATAGGGGGTCGATTGTATTGTGCATCCCTAATATATACACACAAGTGAAAAAAAAAAAAAAAAAAAAAAGCCTAAGAATTTGCTATACCTGTAGTTCTTTGATGGTCATGCGGTGATGGAGTTGTCCTTTTAACAGGCGATAGTGCAGCGGTGAAGCTGCTACTGCAAGCTCAGAGGACAAAGAGATGAACATGCCCACATGGATCATGCTTCTGCTCTGTGGGGATCCCAGTAGGGCCAGGTACCTCTGACATGATGCCAAGAAGGGACGTAGAGTCTAAATGCAAAAAGCATGCGCCATTAGTTTAATAAACGAATCTTCCTCACACATTTCTGAAACCGAACAGGATTACCAACCTCAGTTTTAGCTTTAGACTTCTGCGTCTTGCTGTTCCATTCAATCGGGATCAGCAGGTCTGGTTGATCAATCTGTTGTCAAGATAATATAAACAATAACATAAACCTTACTTTGCTCACATCATCATCATATTTTGGGTTTACAACTAATCCTGGTGGTTACTGACCTGTATGTATCTTTTGGTCGTACCATGGGCAGTTTCATTTGGATCTTTGCCCACATATAGGTTGAAGAATGGAAAAGTGGCATAGTCTCTCATTAGCAAACCAAGGGTGGAGTTGAAATCTGTCTTGTTCCACTGCCCGGATACTGGCCAACCTCCCAGCTGCATGCAAAGAGGAGACAGCAAATAAATAACAGCAGATAAAAAAGAAGGGGCCACAGTTATTGAAAAAAAAAAAACTTGAAAGAAACCAAAAATGGCTGACTGCAGTGGTGGTGTGTGGTTTGGCTTCAGAATGGTTCAGGAAGTAATGTGAGAAGAAACTAAGTGGCATCGCAGTGGGGCATGCTCAGTCTTTCCTCTGTCATGGAAGACATTCCAGCTGAGTCACCTGTGAGAAAGCATATCTGCTGGAAACAGCATTTTTCTGGCCTCTGTGACCTTAATAGTGAGGCAGAAGTAAAGAGGCTGCAGTGTGTTGTACATTGAAGTATGTAGGTGTTTGTTTATCTCTGCAAAGAAAACCTACAATCATAACCTTTAAAATTCTGAGGTGACGTCTTAACTGATTGCCTGTCCTGTGAAATGAGGGAAAAAAATCAAGTTCTTTCAACTGACAAGCTGAGACTGTTAATATTCACAATCTGGTGTAAAAGATAACATTTTCTTGCTGCATTTGCAACTTTAACATTTTTTTGCAACTATAGAAACAAAGGAGCAATCACTGCTGTCATAACCTGGCAGCAAGGCTGCATTCAACTGCCTGCTTTGGGAACCATCGGCCAATAACTTTCTCATAAAAGTATATAATTATCATACCTTCTGGATGAGTGTGAGGAAGGGCTCTGCTCCTGCGGTTTCTATAGATTTTGTGTCCAGGCAGGAGTGGTAGAAATCTTTAGTCTTCTGCACCGCTGAACTACCTGAACTGCTGTTGGTCTCTGACAGAGATACAGAAACACAATTTAGATGATTGTTTTCTTGAAGATGATGCTGTCTTTTCTTAATTGTATGCTTTAGTTGTTGCTGAAATGTAAATCTTCATTCCAGCCTGAGAGCCTGAGCATTTTCAGATAAGTTTTCAGTCAGGATTACGCTTTGTTTTTGCATCCATCATTCCATTTATCCAGACAAGCCTCCCAGCTCCTGTCACAGAAAAATGAGGCCCCATCACCATGTTTGACTGCAGGGACGATAATAATGAGGTGATGCTCAGTGCCTGGTTTTGTCTGTACGTCATTTGGAAAAAAGTTGCAACACTGTTTAACAGCCCTGAGCCTCCCTTCACCTCCTTTCTTTATATTTTTCTTCCAGGGAGCCAGGCCCTCTTTTAATAATTTAAAGTGGTCTTGAGCAATACTTCGTCAGGCTTTCTGTAGGTCTGTAAGTGTCCAAAGTTTTTAGAAATTGGCTGATTTTTCTCTTATTTTTAGTCTGGTCTGAGTTATGTGTTTTGTTTTCATTTAATTTATTTATTCATTTGTAAACCAATTAACATGATGAATGAATGAATCATCTATGAATTATTCAGGCATAAAAAGAAGGGAAGAACTATTGTTGTGTCTACACATAACAGTAAACAAAGAGCTGCATTTTGCAGGCATTATGTAAAGAAATGAAGGTTGGCGGGCTTGACATCTGTCTGTCTCAATCAGATCAGAAACATTCTTTTGTAACATGTATCGTCCAGAGACGAGTGTCTGGTCACTCCAGCATTAAGGCCTGATCGGTTGAGCACTGCACTGATAGTTGTTTCTTTGTAAACTTCTTCCATCGAGTTCATGGTGACGATTAGCACTGTTATCTTCTCAGGGCCCCTTGTCTACAGTTACTCAGTTTGGTCAGGCATTCAGATCGAGGGAGTTTGTTGGACGTTGCAGATATTTCATTAATATGATTGTGATGGAGGCGACAAAACCTTGGAACATTTTAGATGTTGGAGATTTTGTTTTTTCTATCTTTATTTAGATGGCGTATACGACACAGTCTTGTCTTGCAGGGTTGCTCATAGCTATCACAAGTTAATGGCCTGGTTTTCATCTTTGCCTCTGTGAGACCTTACCTAGACTAGTTTGTGCCTTTCCTAATTATTATGTCCAATAAACTTACTGGATAAAAAAGAACTCCTAAACAATCCTAGTACCTATTGCTTTGTCACTGTGAGGAATGTGTGCATTTTGATGAGGAGAAAAATCTCCTGACAGGCTGCAGATCGTCTCCCACCTAAAATCTTCTTGAGGTACTGCAGCAGCGCAGTTTTCCGGCTCAGTATTTTATCCTCTGTCAGTCCTCTGTTATCTCTTTGTTCATTTAGTCTCTTTTCCTCCTGGTTTTGTGGATGCCCTGGGATACCCTGACCTCTTTGTCTCCCTCCGCTCTCTGGTGAAAGTCTATCAGATCCACATGAGAGGGAGAAGGAGTCACAGGGCTGTGTGAAAGGATCAGTAGATGTGGAGAGACGGGCTGTGGCCCACTGACACGCTGGAGAGACACACGGCATCACTACAGGGAAAAAGTGAGAGAGGATTTAGAAATAAAAGGGGAAATTTCAAATTCATTATCTCATATTGTTGCATTTTCTAATGACCCACCAGCATCGTGGCTGCTCTCCGTGGGCGGATTGTGCTGCATGTAGAAGATCAGTCCCAAAATGGTGGTGAGTAAAAAGAAGCCCAAAAGGAAGAGGAGCAGCCTTTGATGCTTTATCCACCCTGGCTTTGCTTGGTGCTCGAGGTTTGACTCTAATAGCTGCTGTTGCTGCAGCTCAGGTTGGAGCTGGCTTTGTTGCTGGAGCTGGTGGGGATCTTGGCTGGGGAGTGGCAGCTGAAACAGAGGTAGAGGCTGAAGCCCCTTCTCAGGTTCGGGCTGTGACAATGACTGGACCGATCGCTGTGGCTGGAATTGTGGAAAACAAGAATAGAAATGTCTCGACAGAAATGCTAGAGTAACATTTAATGTTCTTCCTTCTGACTTAAAACAGTTGCAACTACTCCAGGGATCTACATAAAAACAATCAGTCAGCAATGTCAATATTTTAAACAAGTTTGTTCGCATTTATCCAATCTTCATATAAGAATGCTAAAGATGGAAGAAAGATGGCAACAGCCCACTGATACTTTCTCACTAGCAACCTTTTTAAGCCAAACAACACAAACACAAAAACTCTTTATGCTGAATGTCATAAAAATTTTTTTTTAAAAAATCCACTATCAAAATAGCTTACCATGAAATTTCTGCCAACTGATTCAAGGACTATTCCAGGTCTTGGACCATTTATACAACCTATCATCAATAAGTGATCATGCAAAGAGGACATGAAGCTGTCATGAAAACATCACCCCCAACAGCAGCATAGTACAGTATTACTCTACTGTAAGTGTGGTTTTCTTTTCATCATTCACAGGTGTTTAATGGATCTGGATCTTTTCCACCTCTCTAAATACTGCACCAGTTTCTAACATTTAATCATTACCAATTCCTGCTGATTCAGTTCCCACTTGTTTACACGATGATGATAGGTTCCTTACAATCTACATGACAAACTAGGCTCTTTCATGTATTATTCTAAGCAGCAAGTCACTGTGAAGGGTGGGACTGCTGGCAGGTCAAAAAACACTCCACTTAGATACATTATCATCAACATGCTCAAGCTAAAGGAATGCTATTTCTGGATTTCAAGTTTTAGTTAAAGAAGTTGTATTAAAAGACAAAGAATTGTAACTAAATATTACACCGTATACTTTGAAAATATTTAGAGAGTGACTGCTACAATGAGCAGAGCATGTAAACATTTGATTGAAAGTAGTATAATAACTAACATGCAATGTTAAAATTTAGAAATTTGATCCTTTTGGGAACAATATATGCCTGTTCTCAATTTGATGCAACATGTGGCAAAACAAGGCTAATTTGGAGACTTTTAACACTGTTGTATGCTTTACCATGCTACAAAAAAGTGTTTGAAGACTGAGAAGGTTAACTGCTGTATTTCCAGCTTCTCAGCAGTTCAGAATCTTGATTTATCATCTTTACATTGCAAAAAGTGCCAAATATTTTCGATTGCTGGCAGGACTGAACTGCATTTAGCAGCCTATTTTACTGGTGTTTGGCATTGAATCGTTGAGATAAACTAAGGCTTTCTTTGAAAGACATCATGTGCGGATATATTGGTTATCAATGGTGTACACTTAAATACCTCCATAAGATCACAGATGCTGACATTTGAAATATTGTGCGCTGATAGGCTGGATAATCTCTCTTCTCTTTAATGTTGATCACAGGCTCCATGGTACATAAAATGAATTTAAAACTTTAACTTGTTTCTACAGGGCAGTTGTACAAGTCACTTTATTGTCTGAAGTTCAGGTTTAGAGGAAGATATGCTTCTCAATCTTGTTTAAATACACAATTTCCTTTTGTAATAGAAATTTTACTTGCATATAAGTGATGATAATTGATCAGACAATTGTTAATTCTGTGCTGCATCGGGGTCTAAGAATTTCAACCTTGTCAGCCTTTTACCTGATTTACAGATTTGTCATTGGCATCTTAATCTATAAATTATGACAGTATAGATATAAAACATAATACACAATATAATACATACACATTTGTCTTCTCTTTCTTGTCAACATTGAAATGAAAACTTTCTGGTGTCAATTTTAAAATGGAGATGCAGTTTTAAAAAGAACTAAGTCTCATTGTTGGAGTGTTAAATAACTAATTGTAATATATAATGACTGGATTGGTTTATATTACACTTGTATTTACTTTCTAAATTAGTTTCCAACTTGAGATTGTGTTGGTGTTATTCAGCTGCTTGACAATGCCCTTAAATATTTAGTAAAGATTTTTTCGTATGTCAGGTGAAAATAACTTTTTTTTTTTTTTTGGCTGTGAGCACTTGCAGAGTGCAGACCTTCAATCACTTTAAAATCACAAATCCATAAAAGTGCAGTTTTCAAGAAACAGGCGTCCATGTTATAATATGAACATTAGCCCCGTTGCTCTCGTGAGCTCAACTCCATAATTACTTTTATATATACGTTTTTTCCATTCTTACCTCAAGCTCTACTGGAGTTTCACTCATTCTTGCCCTGTGTTTTCCAAATGTTTCCTCCTGTGTTTTTTTTTTTAACTTTTCACATGTGTACCTCCTCCTCGTGTCCCTTGCGTCAAACAGTTGTCATCTCAGCTCTGTATCTCTTTTCATCACTCACTTCTCTCCTCATCTGACACACTGATAAAAACAACTCTGCAGCCTTCGTCTAACTCTCCACTCCTGAATCCATATAGAGCAAATACTAGGGTCCATACTAGGGTCATCTCTCATGGATAGAGATGATCAATGGAACCCTAGAGTTGCAGACAGTGAAGACTATGGTGTGTTTTTGCAGTATCCTTCCCATCTGCAGTTAAAAGCTTCTGTACAGAGGGCTGGGACTGGTGAGTTAAGACCAACACTTTGCCTTTGCTTATACATAGCATTAAGTGGGGCTAAGCTCTTTTTCCTGGAAAGTATCTGCACATAAATGCACATGCACACACATACACACACATCTGCTATCGTCATTATCAGTGCAACACATGGCTGTTAACAACTGATAGAGCATCCCGGAGGTCACAGTCTTACAGAATAACACATCACTGCAAGTCTGGGAGAAAACACGTTTCACGGACGTCACAAGGACATCCTTTTAAAAAATAACAGAAAAACTCAACGTAAAATTTAAAGAGAAAAAATGTAAGGAAAAAAACTGACAAAATACTTATTTAGTTCATTTTTATTATCTTTATTCTGATCTTTTGATACAGCAAAAAAAAAAAGGGGGGGGGGGGGGGGGTTGAGCTAAATGTTTTAAACATATACACATTCACACATATCAAATTTATAAAAAGATTTTCAGTAAAGAGAAGGCATCCACATGTAATACAATGATATACCACACAATGCCGGTAAATGCAACCATGTAGGCATCACCATATCTACAGGGTGACGGAAAGACACAGGCTCAATGGTGAGTCATAGGTGCAAACAGGGGAAATAATACTAAAAGGAATGCCATCACTGATTACACCGCAAGCATGCAATGCTGAATCACTGTTACCATGTTTTGTTGGTCACTCTGGTGTTGACAGCACGCGGCTCATTGCAAGCACAAGTTGAGTTTTCTTAGGAAAATTCATTTCTGTGGCTGCAAACCAGGCTCATTTAAAAAACGCACAATACAATAATGGAAAAGGCACATTGCCAGGTCGAAATGCAACTAAGTAAATTTAAGCATTTAATCAGTGACATACAGTACAGCGAGATAAGAATAAAATATATAACTGACATGAACGAACTTAAGTACAAAAAGTAGAGAATGTAAAGAATAGTGGTATTTACGATAACATAGAACAGATTAAGAGCAAATGATTGGGCTTAACCAACCAACTGACACAAATGGAAAAAAAACCTCATAAAATACCATTTAACTACCGGGCAGATGTGAATCCTGCTATCTGCTTTGACACATTTGGTCACTGTGTTTAACCTCTGCTACCTTAACTGCCTTTGCAATTCTATTATCCCGCTGTCAAGAGAGATTACTTTTATACTAGTACATATGTAACTCATATATGAACTTTAACACTTAAAAACATTAGATCCTTAAATTATATTATTTAAAGCAACAGATTTTGAGGACTGTTTACTATTAAAATAACTATTAAACTAATAATACGTAGTTGGTGTCTGAACTAAATTTATCATGTCAGGAAATATTAAAAGTGAAACTAGAAGTATAGTTCACTCCATTGTGCAAGATTACATAATAGGTCCTGAACTGTTTTAAAAATGTGATCCCAGGGAGGGAGCCTGTGCTCGTCTGTTTTTTTTTTTTTTTTTTTTTGCATCCCAAGAACATGCATCTTAAAATACTTGAGACTAAAATCAGCTCTAAACTATTTTTTCAAAAGAACACTTGATTTCCTACTCATTTTGGCACAGTTTGATCAACTATAGAAATCAATTAGATGCGATTCAAAGCATGCTTGTAAATCAGGAAATTTACGTCACAAAAACTACAAAAGCAACATTCACTTTTTTTTAAAATCTTTTTGCAGCTGCGTTATAGCCCAAAATGCTATCAGAGTAGGTTGGCTGATATAAAGCACTTGCTAGGTGGAATTGCATCATTAACCATGCTTGCAGGCACGATTGCTAAAAGATATTCAACCACCAGCCAATCCAAGTGGTGAAATGTGTACAATGATCAGGCTGCTGATGCTCCTCACCCAACAGTAACAACCTGCCTCAGTAACAACAGCAGAACGGTTAAAATGCTTATTGGGAAAGAAACAGACCAGTTAAAATCTTAATTAAAAAAAAAAAAAAATCCCAGTTCTTGGTGCTACAATCAAACTTTAGGCAAAAGACAGAGAGAGAGAAAGGCAACTTTATATATATCAGACTATTCTTTTGATCAAACTGTTCCTGTGCAAGTTATGCTGGAAATTTTAGCGTAAACATTGAGTTGGCACAAAACCTGTAGTTCACAAGAAAGCTACAGATGGGAGAGAGGAGCGTTAGAGATGTGGAATAATAGATGAGGGGAGTTTTCTTCAGTGCAGTACATTACCTCTGCACTGGACAAAGATAAAAGGAATACTACACCATATATGCATGCAAACATACCTTTTCACAATGCACATTCTCGCACACACACCTGCGCACATGTACTAAACAAAGCCCTGTTGCAAAGGCAAAAACCGGCAGCTGGATAGATCCTGTGCTTAAGGATTTGGTTCATAGTTAAACTGAGTAATGCTGCATCAGCCAATCACTGTGCAGCCCTCTTGGCCCGCTGGGTGTGGCACTTCATACACAGGATCTTGCCATCCAGTGGATAACAGCCATTTTCATCCGCTTCAATGGAGAGAGGACGAGCACAATCCTGCAGAGTTAATAAAAAGGGGTTTTCATTATCACATGCAAGTGTGAATTTATTGAGATACAAATACTTATTTTAATGTATTACCTCACAGCGGTAACACTTGAGATGGAAGTTCTTGTCCAGGGCCACAACTCTGACCGTTTCCTCACTGCCTGGGGCTGGAATAATAGGTTCATTGCAGCTCACACACAGAGGGGAAAACCGCCTGCAAAAGGGAGGATGAGAGGACATTAGCTGTTTACTAAATTTTACATAAAAAAAACAAACAAAAAAACTATAGGAAAGGACTGTCAGGTAAACTAAATAGTTTGTTTGTAGGAAATAGAAAACCAAGCCTTTTCTCTCCAGAAATAATATCAAAAGATCTAATAGAATTAATCAGTTAATTAAAATGATACTAAAATTAGTAGTAAAAATGAAAACCTTTGTAATATTATTATTATATTATATTGATATTACGCATCACATTCAATAATATATGATATAAATAGTACTATATACTAGTGCTGGGCGATGTGACCTCAAATCAAAATCATGATTAACTGAACATCTTGCCTTGATCCAGATTAATTAGCAATTATTTCAGTATTGTTTTTAGTTCTCATAGCTTACTGAAAGTATTTGTTGCAAATATTTTAATAATAGAAGAGCACCAGATACTGATTATAAAATAACTTTAAGGAAGTACACACAGTTCAACTATATATGGTTATCTAATGAATATGTCAAATTTTTGCTAAGAGACATAACTGAAATAATTAACATGAGCAAGATTACATCGATGATTTGTCCTGAATGTTGGTTTAGATGAATTTTTAAATAATTGCCTGCCCTACTATATAGTATTATAAACAGTATTATTACCATTATCTTGCCGCTGTACTTTACCTTGTCTTGGTCTGCATTTTTATTTTATACTATTGTATTTTCATTGAATTCACATACCGACTAATATGGCAACTTAATATACTTCGAGGATCTATCCATCTATCTATCTATCTATCTATCTATCTATCTATCTATCTATCTATCTATCTATCTATCTATCATGTCATCACAAGATTCTATGAGAAATGTAATATTTTGGGAATGTGAAGCCACCTGTGGTAATCCTGGACACAGTAGGGGTTGTTGTTGTCATCAGTTATAAAGGGCGCCCCCTCAAGTGTGCAGGAGCAGGTGCTGCAACGGAAACAGTGGGCATGGAAACACTGTCCCACGGCCTTCAGCACACGATCTGTAATCCTCTCCCCACATCGGGAACACACGGCCAGAGAACTCTGAGAAACAAGTGAAAGCACGGTGAATTTAAAGTAGTAAATAATCGAGTAGTTAATAATAACACTGAAAAGTACAGTGGATTCACTGTGTGTTTGCTACATGGGTGAAAGTTAGCACCCTCTACTTTGAAGAACTTGATGATTTGATTTAAAAAAAATAAAAATAAAAATAAAAATATGTCTCCTCACCATATAACAATCTTCACATTGTGGAGAGCCATCCCTGTCGTAGAACTGCATGCCCTGCAGGGGGCGATGGCAGCTCATGCAGCAGAAGCAGCTGGAGTGGAAAAGTTTATCCATGGCTTTTACAGCTGGCTGAGTTCGGGAGAGAGCCTCACCACATTTCCCACAAACCTCTGAAAAAAATTAAGAAAAAGACAAAACATGAGATGCAGCATTCTTCACAAAAGCAACAATCAGCAAACTGACAGAAAAAACTATTTTTTTGCTGCAACTTTTCCAGCAAGGGAAATTAAAATGTTACAGTCAACGCTTTTCTCTCCATTATTTTTTCAAGAACACTGACAATCAAAAAGACATGCTGCTCCTTTTCGAAAGGCTGAGTCAATTTATGTAAGATGCAAAAACATGAAGCTACATAATGACTGTAATTAGCAGTGACATCCACCATTCATCTACATTAGCAGATACTGGTAGTACAAGCTATGTTTAATGATTTTCTCATTAACGTATGGAAGCATTGTGCGAGTGGTGTGTTGTAAGATTTATGTGTGCATGACAGAATATGAATATATGTACCTGTCGGAGGGGAGGTGATGATAGGTGGATTTGCATCCATGTTTTTAATAAAGTCCTGGGTCATTCTCTCCAGCTCCTCCACTTCCCTCATATTGAGAGGAGCACCTCCACTTTGGGTAGGAACTGGGCCAGGGGGTGAGGGCTGTTTGCAGTCACACACAGGGAAAAAAAATAACAGATTTTAAACACTGACCTTTTTTTTTTTTTTTTACATGCAATAGGCTTCATAGAACATTTTATATATAATTCATGATTTATCAGATTACCTTTTACACTCTGCATGTTGAGAATTTACCTCTGCTGACTATTTGCTAAATAATTCATACTTCTTGTGCCTTTCCAAAATACAAGCTAAGCTAAAAGCTGGAACATACCGTTGATGCAGGGGTGGTTTTCATTGGCTGGCTCACAGGGGAGGGTGGAGATCCCATCATCTTGGGTTGAGGAGGAGGCACAGCAGCAGGAGGATTTTGGTTTGCATTCACCTGACTCCCAAAGGGGGAAGTCTTTATGTGATTTGGAGCTGGGGCAGCAGCCGAGTTACTTGGTGGAGTAGGAGGTGCGGGCGGGGCTGCAGGAGGGGGAGGGAATGAGCTGCTGGCTGTGGGAAGTGAAGGTTTTGGTGCAGTATTGACTGGAGTGGCTGTCTGGTTCAGGTTCTGGTTGAGTTTTTGTGCCAGTGAGAGAGATGATGTAGTTGTTCTCCCTCCAAAACTGGACTTGGGAGCCACAGCTGGGGCCTTTGTAAATGGCTGAGCATCTGAACCAGAGTTGTGATTGGCTTGCCGGCTTGTTCTGGCTTTAAGTTCTTCGGCCCAAGGTGCAGGTGGGGGGCGGTCTCCCATCTCAGGTGGTGGGAGGAAGGAAAGTGCTGGTTTAGGAGCAGTTGGGGGAGGAGCAGGCTGCTTGGGTGCTGGTGCTGAGGAATACTGGCTCGGTAGCTGTGGATAAATGCCAAAGGTATTTCTTTCAGTCTTAAAACTAATTCAACTAAATTAAATAATTATAAACAGCCATAAATAAAAGATTTACTCTTTATGATAAGAAACCTTAATTCACCTTCACCAAAACTTAACAGGAGGAAGTCAGTTTTTGGTCTATCACATGCTTAAATGCAGCAGACACATTTATTATATCAAATGAGGTACTTTGATTAAAGTAAACACAAAGTGCTCCACAGTTTGAGTTTATCAGAAGTGCTTCATCTTTCTGACATTTATTTTGCGGTTTTGAGCCAATGTTATTCTCTGATTCAGTACCTCCCAGTTAGATAAAAACACTCTCCATTTATGGCCCTCACAGAGTCTCTGGCAGCCCACTCTGGCTCCAACACACTCCCCATTTGCTTCAGTGTGCTTTGCCTTCCCTCTCTGCGAGTGTCTCCTCTCTCAGTGTGACTCACCTACCATCTCACTTTTGGTTCCCTCTTACAGTCTGGCGTACTTCACTTCTAATTAAACTTTCAACCTGAACAGATGAGCAACTTATAAAAAAAACTACCTTGGGATCTTTTCAAACCACAGATCTCGCTTTTATTGTTTTTTTCTCGCTCTTTTTTTTTTCCTTTTTATTGATTCATTCTTATTCCCTACAGCAGGATTCCTGTGAGTCAACACCGGCTGCCATTTTCCCTCTCATCTGTTCTTCAGCTCTATGGAAAGCTTAAACCTCGATACTTGATTTTTGTTGTAGTGTAATCATTTGTCTGTGCTGTATACCTTAGGGTTGAAAGGTCCCCTGGTTTCCATCTCAGACAACAATCCAGTCAGAGAGTCAAGCTGTTTATCAAAGCTCGTCTGCTTCTCCGTCAGTCTCTGGCCAAGGAAGACAGAAGAGGAAAATGATCACAAAGTGCATTTGTTCAGACAAAAAAGGTGATCACAATGGAGCAAAAGTTACATGTATAAGTTGATAGAAAGATATAGAACAGGAGAGATTACTGCAGACTGTAAACATACATTACCACTTTTACATTACTGCACGCGTACAATTACAAATAACAGTGAGTGAGATGTAAAAATCAGAATGAAAGTATGATGAGAAACAAACATGCTTTATATGAAACTGATTAATGGATACTGTATTCATTTAATTCTTGTCAGATGTGACGTCTTCTCGTTATTTTCATATTCATTGAGCATTTAGCACAAGCTCCTTAGTTAATCCTAATGCCAGCCTTACATCAGAGGACTTTTTAAAAACTTGGAAAAGACTGTTGGAAGACCACCATCTCACACTAGCTCACATCTGAAGACAGTTTTTAGTCTCAGCCTAGTCACAGACTGAGATTTTACAAAGACTGGGAATCTTGCAGGACCCCTATTTATTCCCATCGTCATCATCACTGTAATACATTTTATTTAAAAGCACCTTATCAAAGCACACAAAGACACTGTATAAAACAGATAAAACATGAAAAACAGTAAGCTAAAACACTAAAAATGCAAAACGTAATCTGCTCTCTGTAACCGAGAACATTCAGTGACAAGCATGTCTGTGCAGCACTGATGTTTATTTACTGTTTACTGTCAGTAATCTGACTTCTGCTGTGTGTTCTACAGTCAGATATGACAGCGCGGGGTTCGCGTGGCGTTCTCCGTGAGTCACGTGACCGCTTTTACATTGAAGTCAACGCATGTCGCAACTCTGTATTTCTATGACCACGAGTGTGCAGGGTGTGCCGGCAGCTGCCACACTCTGGCAACCTTCTGACCTGACTGTAGGTCGGATTCGCCCAGCAAGCATTGCGGAGCGTTAACTACCACCAATAGCGATGAAACAGAGTTCTGTGTTCCTGACAGACAGCTGATCAACCTGAACAAACGTTTTCAGAGTGACTCTGATAGAATAATGAAGATGCTGCCTCCTTGCTGCTGCGTCAGACGCGTTTCACCAGCTGTACACATTACGTGCGCAGAGCAGCATTATGGACTTGCTTTGGAGGCCTCTGAACTGACTGACTGACTGTGCAACTCATGAAATGAAAATTGGACGGAGTTTCTGTCGATAATGGAAGTGTTGGACTCGTGACAAAAATGTTTTTCCCAACATGGACCGTTTACTGTGCATTCAGGTAACATTGCCTGTTCCAAGTTGTGCTTCGGAACACCTGTTTCCAGATTAATCCACCAGCAGAGCTACGAATTTCACAGAGAGACTGAACAGATCTCCTGCTCATCTTTGAAAAAGAGCTTGCAGAGAAACTGGACTGATGAAACAACAAATACGCCAAGCCGCCATCTTCACTTTAAAACAAAGCTGCTCGTAGGTAAACAGCGATGTGGTTGTGTCTTCTACTCTGTTGCTAAGCCCGACAGCTGTGTTCAGATGGTTAAACAGCTCTGCTGATCATGAGCAATGGCCTTCCTATGGCTCCATGTGCGTGAGTGTGTTATATTTCACTATGTTGGTCTTACTGGGCACCAATGACTGTGTTTTTTTTTTTTTTTTTATAGATCACCAAGTGTGCTCTTTCTATTTGGCTACTTTACTGATTTATTTGAGAGCATGTCACATGTGTGACCTGCTGTAAACTACTGGCGACTATTACTGATAGAACGCACACATCACGTGGAGACATTTTGTGTTGATAGTGTTGTATTCGAGAGAGATACATGCTTTAGAATGTTAGTGGAGGTGTAACACTGTTGAAAATAAATTTGGCACATCCAGTATTAGCTGGACATATCTTTTTCTGGTGCTCTGGGTACTGACGGTTCTGGAGGTAAGACCTGTTTCCGCTGGTGTAAGAGCTCATCCAGCTATTGGTTGTTGATTGTGTTGCGTCATTACGACTTGCGATAATATCAAACATGTTTGATATTGTCACAAGTCCAAGACTGGGAAAAGACTGCTATAAATTAGCACAGATTACCATCTAAAACTTGACGATCGAGGCCGCGGGGGCGTGCTGCGACTTCAGTAACACTACTGAGATTTACTAAAGTCTTACATCTGCGACGGTGAAAATCGTTTGGTGTAAACCCCGCATAAGTTAATTTATCGACTCCATTTTTTTTTAATCTTGTACGCTTCAAGTGCTCACTACAATCTGAGTGATCTCTTTCTAACTGTTAGAAAAAAAGAGCTGGAACTGATACAGTCCAACAATAAACATCTGCACAGAAAACCTTTCACTCCATTTCCCAAAAACTATTTTAGTGGCAAAAATCTGCAATAATCTTGTTAGGAGCATGAAACTGGCCGATTTACCCCAGACTAATGCTAATATAATTTGTGGGAAAATCTCAAAAGACAGAATTTCCTGCATTTGCTTCACGGACTCAATATGGTCACACAACAATGTCCTCCAGTGTCCAAAACGATTATCAGATTATACGTAAATGCAGTTATGCGCAGTGAAAGAATGAATCATGCCAACAGGCAGAGCAACTTCATCACGACTCACCTGTGGGTTTCCAGCAGCACTAGAAAGACCAACACCGGAGGCAGGGAGAGGTGGGGGTGGAGGAGGAGGAGGGAGAGAGGGACAGGTGGGTGGACAGGCACTCTCCTCAGGGGGGGCTGGGAGGGGCAGATCATCTGCCACTGGAGGTGGAGCAGGGAAGGCAGGAGGAGGGGCATCAGAGGCAATGGTTGCGATTTGGCATTCAGGGGGAGGGGCTGGCAAATCATCGTCTAGTGGGGGGAGGAGGAGGAGGGGGGTGGAAAATCTGACAAAAAATAAGCAGGGACTGGTTAAAAGCCATCATAATACATAATCTTTGTAATTAATTTTATTTGATCATCCACTGGGCTTTAAGCACAGCTCCACTACTTCCTGAACTTAGTGCTGCACCTTTGTTTCCTGTCTTTCAAGATTGGATGAACTGATTAATCCAGGTGTGTCTGACCATTTGCTGAGATCAGACACACCTGGATTATTCAGTTCATCCAATCATGAAAGACAGGAAACAAAGGTGCAGCACTAAGTTCAGGAAGTGGTGGAGCTGTGCATAAAGCCTATTCAGTGTCAACATGCTATAATGCCCATATTTGACAAAGCAAAAGGATTGAAACTGGCCATGTTATTGATCTCTTTTAGATGCTCAGCTGAGTTTGTGTCTACTGAGAAGATGGGTTACAAAGTGCTTTTCAGACCAGCGGAACTTTTTCACAGTTCTCCTAACTGTAGGAGGTGGTGTGCTGGTCACTTTACTAAAATAGCTCCATCCTCAGAGTAGCAGCTTTTCAGTATGAAAAGATAAAAAGAATCCTGTGTGAACTAACAATACATTGATTTGTCAAGAAGAAACAAAAGTACTGGAACTCACCAATTAAAAACAAAATGAAAAAAAGATTATAAAAATACTAATAATAATAGTCACTAAAGTACTACCTGACCAACCTATTCAGCCTGTCAAACACCTAAAGACAAATTAAGCAACACAAAATATTCCATTTTTTCTTGTTTACCATTTTCCAAATGGTTGTTACATTACTATAATACTGTGTTCTTATCTTTGATGTAAACCTGAGAAAAGCTCTAACAGAAAGTCCAGTCTTGTGGTCATCCTGACGACCCCCCCCCCCCCTTTTCTTTTTTCCAATAAAATGGCTTGAGCCAATTTTGTCTGTAAGGTGCCCTGACATTACTTTGTGGTGAATTGGTTCTATACAAATAAAACTGAAATGAACTGAAGCCATATATTATTTTCAACTAAAAAGCTCTGCATGCACTAGCATGAGAAGCCCTGGGGGTGGGATAGGGAAGAGGTGCTCTCTGAGTGAATAAAACTGAAGACAGAAACAAAAATGGTTCATAAAGTAGCTTAAATAATGCAAATACCATCACAGAGTGAAGAGGGTGGTGGAGGCAGGTCTCCCACTCGACCAATAACAGCTGTACCAAGTGGTGTCGGTGATGGAGCTGAGGGAGGGGTTTGACTTTTGGGCCGTGGTGGCGCCACAGAGGCAAACTTCTTTGGCTGGTTGTAGAAGGACGGGGTGGTAACTTTGAAGTTCAGTGACGACGTCACCATGACTGGCTTACCATTGCTGGAGTCCTCCATTTTGTGGATTTATCTGAAGATGAACACAAAGAAACATAATGAGAGGGATCATTTTAATTCAAATATGATGGTTTATTTTAATCTGAACATATAAAAACAGGTTGCAGCAGAGTTCAACAGCTCTACAGTCAGGATTCCTGCACACACAACCAACCATGCAAACCAACATTGATCAGCTGACAAGAGTCTAGGGGTTTGCATTCCTTGGCAACATGTCCATGTTGGGCCTTTTACTGGGGTATTAGTGGTGATGACACATCAAGAAAAAATTTGGACTAAGGCAGTTAAAAAACGGTACCCTAACAAAAAACAGCTTTGGAGATTGTACTGCCCACAAAACAACAAAAAATTGTTATTTAGACTGAAAGATTGCAGCATACATTCACAGCACTGTGCTTGATTACTGGCCTTAAATACGTTATTCAATGAAAATGGTGAAGATGTTCGCATAGCTTTAAAAACTGTTTGTAAAAGACTTTTTAATGATCAACTTATTAACTTTGATAAATGTTTATCGCTGAAAGGCACTATGCCTGATTTTATTTTAATCTCTCAAAGGAAAAATGCTTTTATACGGTATACTATGTGGTAAAAGAGGCAATTTTATCAAAATAAATAACTCATTGATTGCCGATGCACGACTCCAGGCCTTTTTAGTTTAGGCTTCTACTGTAACTTTGCCGTGACGTTTTTTTCTGCCAATAGGGTTAATTCTATAGAACTTCCAGTTTTCAATCAGCCAATCAGAGCATTTCCTAATGAGGGGTGTCTTCTCCTAGCGCGTGCACGGCATATCTTGCAAAGAGCATGGCGTCCACCGAAGGGAAAGTCGAGATACCTCTGCTAGCTGTCACTGCATTCACAGCAAAACAGCCTAAAAGGATCAAAACTGAGGAAGGAAAGAGATATTTAAAAATGCCAGAGTGACCAAAAAAGGAATAAAGCTTATGTAAATCCCGGTGCATCGAATTCAAGGTGGTGAGCATTGCGGGACCGCCTTTGAATGTGGAATGGAAAGTGGCTGCAGTCCTTCGAGACAGGTATCTTTTCAATCACTTTCTTTGGCAACATTTTATATGTCCTCGGATACTGGCGCTACTTCTGGTGGTCTGACCGCGTCCACCTCTGTGTCCCTATACCGTATATAATACATAATGATTTTCACACCATAATGTGACCAAGTCCATGCTGACGGCATTTAGAATGCCGTAAAACTACATAAGAACAAACACAAACTGCTTTCCATCACATCATTTTTTATCGCAGTGGCCAGTTAGATAATTATGTTGCCATGTTGCAATGTTGCCTATAAGAACATAACACATCATAACTGTCATGGTGTGTAACTACCGTAACCGTAACTACAGTTATTACACAGTTATTACTAATAACTGTGTAATAACTGTAGTTACGGTAAGCAACCAGCTTATCAAAGAAATGGCTTGTTATGCCATCATTTGCACTGGGGATTTAAGTGACAAATGTCGCAAAAATGTCATTTAGCTGATGCGCAGCCATTTACTGCAACCATAACAGTTAATTCATTGGAAGATGTGAGCTTCTTCTGGATAGTTTTCTTGTGCACGAGTACAGTATGAGACGTGCAAAATCAGGTATAGTTCCTTTAAGTCTCAGTAAAGTCAAAAAGAATGACAGGTCATTGTGACAAAATATTGTATAACCAGTCTGCAAAAGCAGGGTAACTTTTGAAACAAAATGACCTGGGACAATTAGCCTGCAGTCAGGAGAGAGAGAAGCGGTTGAAATTATCTTTGATTTGTGCACAGAATTGACAAAACAGAGCAGAACTCACAGATGCCAGAGACTATTTACAATATGTAACACCTGGCTGTTTACAGTGTCATAAAATACAGCGATAACAAGGTTGGAGTCAGACCACTTTCACAAGGGATGATCGGAAGCAGCCATCATAACATTTTTGTGTGAGGTGCGTCAAAAAGATGCTCAGTTCAAATATTTACTTTACACATTCTGGTGGTTAAATAAGTGCTGACGTTAGTGTGGCGTCTCTCCTGAGAGTCCACAGAAAATGAAAGTACACTGCCCTGAAGACCTGTGGACCAAAACATGACATTCAGTCAAAGGCACAGTTGTTCTTATGGATCACACCTTCAGCACATGCAAACACATGCATGCATGCGCATATCTGCTCACACACTTGGCTGCTTTTTACAGTTGTATATTAATAATTATGTGAAAACCGCCTGGGTTTCAGCTCTCTATATGACCTTTAGATACATGTTAAGTCACACAATCTGTAAATGAATGAGTCACATGTGGAAACGTCATTATTATGGATTTGTTGTGTGATATTTACTCTCTTCATCCTAATAAAGATTACCCAGAATGGATGCCTTCAAAAATGTCACTATAAGAAAAAAAAAAAGAAGACTAATCTCAGTCATTCATTAATTCAATTACATAATCATTTGCTAAAGCAACATCAACATACCACACATCTGAAAGGCAAATACTCATACTAATTGAAAAGGCAGATACAGTAGCAGTTGGTCCTAATTATGATCAGCATTTCATAGGACTTCGATAAATCACATTATTAGATAAATAAACAACACTGCCTGAAGTTCCTGACTCGTCCTTTTCAGTAGCTGACTAAAAAATGAGTAGGAATAAACTGTGAAATGATTGCTGCAGCATTTTGAGCTGCACTGCAGGTTTTCTAACACAAATCGAGCCTAAAGTCAAGGCATGACTATAAACAGTCTCCAGGTGAGGTGAAATTAGGCTAAATGCTGTAAGAACAGAATAAAATAAACAACAGAAGCAGAAAGCATGTCAGAGCTCTTTACATCACTGACTATTGTTTAAACTGAAATTAATTTTTTAAAAGCATGGTTTCCACCTAGTAGTATGTTCTATACAACCATAGCTTGCCTGATGTGTTGATTTGAAATGCTACATCAATATGACATGCTATGAGGAAAGAAAAAACTCTAGGGATTTTGTATTAAACTTTTTTTCCATTTAACACAAAAAACAAACAAAAAAAAGACGAAATGACGTCATTTAGTATATTCTTGGAGCCTAAACAGTAGTACATCTTACTTTCACAAAGCACGCACATGCACGTTCACGAAACTACGGAAGCCTCGGCGTTCAGACCCTACTCTGCCAATAATGCAAGCGTAGAAGAAGAAATTCGCTGTTTACATTGTGCTAAGAGCGCCAGAGCTGCAGACAAATCAGGACAAATACAAGAGGGTCCAAGAGGGGTTAGATATTGATTTAAAACAAAGAAAGAAAGAAAAAGAGAACGTGCGATCTTGTCTGCCGTGGCTTCCGTAGTTTCGTGAATGTGCATCGGCATGCTCGCAGGAGATGCAATGTAGTATTGTTTAGGCTCTAAAAATATACTAAATGGTGTAGTTTCGAGTTAATTCCAGATGCTACCCACTCAGGACACTTGCATTACATTGGACGAGCAGTATGGAGGAATACTGACAAGTTTATGTGGACTTTTATGGACCTTTTTGGCTCGGAACCCGGCGAACTCCCCCGGCTACATTTGAGATATTAAAAAAGTGCTCCAGAGTCTTGCTCACCATGAGGGTAAGTGAAAACTAAAGTTAAATCATTCTGTGGGTAAACTATTCCTTTAAGCTGCACGTCCTAATCAGCAAGATCCAAACAAATAAAAGCTTGAAGCACATTGATTTGCATATTATTTATCTATACAATATGTAAATTGCAACTTTTAAGTTGAATTGCAGAAATACAAGAACTTTTTCTGGATATTCAAATTTTTGGGGTAGTACCTGTATATTAGCCTCTTTCAGCTTTTCAGGAACAAAGGAGAAAAAGCTCAGCTTGAAAGAAAGAGTATAAACAGCTGAGCATAAAAGTTAAACTAATTTGGAAAAGTGTTTCATTCTCATTCAGTTCAAGCTCTGACAAGACAATAAACCCTTGCACCTCCTCATGGAATCTCAGGAGCTTCAGTTTTAACCAACACCATTATGCTCTTACAAAAGCGCCAGCTGTTGCATTGTGTCATGATATAGCGCAAGACATCCTATAATAAGTCATGGACATGTTAAAATCCTTTTCTACACAGCACTTTAACCACACAAGGTTATGAATCATCCCTTTTCATTTCAAACTTTAATGCACATTTGAATGCCAGACAAAACTCGCTGCAACCATGCAATTTACTGTGGCATGACTAAATCTGTCTACAACACTGTCAACATGACATGCTTGAGGTTACAATTTTGTTTAAATGCAATCAATTAATTGCAGGGGGAGAATACTTCAACATGAGACATGGCAGAGACGGCTGCTCTTTATAGAGATTATCCTTTCCCCTTTCTATCACAACATGTACAGAGCAACTACATCCAGTTGAATGGCTTGATTAAAATAAGGTGCATCTTGTTTTTATTCTTATCAATCAATGAAAGGGGCTTTTATTTGTGTTTAACAATGTTTCACTTATCAACTACTGATCTGGGATGTTTGTATCTGTGAAATGTGCAATTCAAGTCATGCTCCAAAATAGAAATGTATATATTTATCTGAAGTACTTGTTTAAAAAAATTATATGAATGGCCATCTTTGTATTAAATAAAGTTGAAGAGAGGAAAAAACATTTCTGGTCACTTAACCAGGACACTTACATAAAAATCTTACTTACCGCACTTACTTACTCTGGTCAGTCAAGCTCTAAGAGCAGCCAGTGCACCTCTAAATTTGTCTCATTTGTTATTATCAGAGGTCATACCAGTGAACAAAACAACACTCATGTTTTTTTCACTGACTTTCAAGTACAAAGAAAACATATATCTAAAGAACTGGAGCTCTGGTTCAATATTCCATTTGTTAAATAATTCAGAAAATGTGCTCTGTGAATCAATACAGGCAGATGGTGAAGCTCTATTGGAGAGGCAAAGAGTTGCTGATTATATTGGTTCAGACACATAAATTTGACCAGGCCGATACTTGCAGCAATGGAAAAATAATTCAGTAAAGAGGGGGGAAAAGGACAAGTGCTCTGTAATTTTGAAAGTACAACAGTTGGCTGCTTTTTAAGTTTGACAAAGACCTACTTCATGTTGAATTAAGTGGACTTACTATCAACAGCCCACTTAAATCTATAACAAAGGAGCATCTGACGAGGGAAGTATAGGCTGTGATTTGGTCTTGTAATTTAAGTGCGGACGCCTCAGTCTTGAAGAGACAATAGACCTTTTAATTATTTAACATGGATGATAACTTGTGGTAAGGTTTCATCTGTTCCTTGATGGAGTCTCAGGGGACGCAGTTGGGTGAGATCAGCTATGCACTCAGCCCCAGACAGTCTACTTCAAATCTATCCTGAAACCTGATCCTTAAGAGAGAGACCCTCTGCTGAGGAACATTTTTGGAAAAACAACTCAATGACATCACCTTTTTTGCCTTTTCTGCTTCCCTCTAATCATCTCTCTATGCATCTTTGCAGCTTTCCTCTGTTATTTTTGCTCACATAATGAGAAAATGAGAAGTGATTGTGTGCTCTTGCAACTAAAAGTGCAGATTAACGTGCTGTGGCGGAGCGCGATTTTGAATTTTCTTTTAATCGACTCCCCCTGCCTCTCATTCAAGTTTCACCCACCACTTGAACTGAATGACATCATCCAAAGCTGCATTCAATCATTTCTACTTTACAGCTGTGAAAGGGGATGGCTTCGTGTTGCATTGAGTCAGGGCCCCAGCAGAAATCACACACTGTACTCTGTAGCTTTTAAACTTTGTATAAACTCTGCATTGCTGAGCAGCTTTTACAGGCTAGAAAACAGCTTCTTGTCAAGGTTTGGGTACCACAGCCCAGACGGTTTTAATATCCTTTATATCACAAACTAATTTACACATACAGTAGGACAGAGGGTGAATATAAATAGCTTAACCACCCCAAAGGACATAAAAACCAGCAGGGTTTCACTCATTAGGGTTGTTCTACAATAACTGCCTGGGAAAACTGGGAAACTTCTTTGAGGCTAGAAAGGAGGGTCCTGAAACTTAGTTTTGAAGTAAATCAAACAAACAAAAAGGAAAATGCAAAGCTAATTCATAACATGCAGTATTTTTGTCTCAGTGTTAACAGTTTAACATGAACAAATGATTTCTGAAGCTACAATGTGGCGAAGCTTTATGGAAGCAGTATGACGTGGTGCCTCAAAATTGAATCTTCCTCCTAATCTTATTTAAAGAAAAAAATACTACGTTTATTTGGACTGATTTTTGTATTAGTAGAAGATATTCTAGTGATGCATTTCCACTTTAAATTCACATTGTGTTTCCAAATTATAAGAACTGTTTTATCTGCTGAATATTTGGCAAAACCCCCCAAAGGGAAAATCTTAAATAATTTTCATTCAGACAACCTGGATTTCTGACAGCATTTCCAGTCATTTCTTCCAGTATCAGTGACTAGTTTACTGTTGATGAAACTTTTCATTGTTCTGATGTTAATAGCACACCCAGTTTCTGGGGAAGCGTGTCTGGGCCAGGGGTTGCTAATGCAGGGACAAACAACTCTTTTCAGTCCAGTCTTACAGGTCACTGGATAAGCATTGTGTGCCAGTGTTGTGCTTCCCCCTCAGACTATAATGAGTGAGCGGGCAACATTTCAAAACTTGTAACATCAGCCACTGGACTCTGTGTCAGACTATCTTGCCGCCAACAGCCCTATCTGCTTGCACTAATACAGTAATGTAGGCCAAAGAAGAGTCACAAGACAGTGAAAGACTAAATCAAAGCACTAGACAAGAAGAGTTCGGAGCCAAATGCCTGCTTTGAAATAACTTGTGTGTTTTGACTCATGGAGGCTACAATTAAGGAGGATTCCTCATCACCCTAGTTACACAGAGCCATTCATTTTTCATTTAAAGATTTTCATTTGACTCACCAATTTACTGAGGCATCAGAACACAAGCCCCACAAGTAGCTCTTGCAAAAAGATTTTCCAGCTAAGTTGTTCTTTAAAAGTTTACTGTGGCCTTGGGTTAAGGCTCCCAGATAAGCGGAAGAGTTTTACATTTTTAAAGTTGGAGAAATTCTGTACTGAAACAGAAAATTCCCCATCAACATCCCACTTGTTGGGGTGTGATATTAAAAGAGGCATATCAACAGACACCAGCGTGACTGACATTACATCTGTTGGTTTGTGAACTCCCAACATGCAGCTTCAAAGATTGCATTTTTTGTCATCTGCATCATGATCCTTTGAACTGGACAGTCCATGTACTGTACTGGATCTGATCACAAGTCAACTAAGAAGCTGCATATTTTGTCATAAGACTTGTGTGAAACAAAAGTCACCCTGACAGGCCATTAGAAAAAAAAGGCATGCTTAGGCCACTTTTGCAAAGGCAGCATATTTGAGACCCAAAAGCTGTGCACCTCTATTATATTTAATCAATGGACATTAGACAAGTATCAACAATCCCTAAGCATTTTATTAGACAAGTGCCATTAAATACCTCAACCTGGAGCACCATTATGGATTTCTCCAACAAGCTTTACAGAATCAATAAAATGCTCACAAATGTGACACCAAATTGTTAAATCAACATTGATTTTAAACTATGGTTGCAAAATTCCTCTGTTTGCTCAAGCTTACTTTACTTATTGCCAACATAATCTATAAACCACAACTGCATCACAAACTATTCTGCATGCATTGCAGTGTTTTTTTAAAGTGAAAATCCAGGGGGTGGGCTAGATAATCTTAAATTATCACACAGAATCAATCAATCATGCAACCAGCATTTCTGATAATATATGTGATTACCAATCTTTGACAAAGAGCTGAATCTCCTGTCAGTATAGCCATATGTGCTGTTATTAGCCTAATAACCTGCAAATATGGCACATTCCAACCAGCTCACATCACATTTGGATAACGCTTGTTCTAACCAGCTCAGGGTATACTTAAATAAAAGCATCCTGTTACATACTGCTTCCTATGTATAGCATTTGATTTTTTTTCTCCTTAGTTTATAATCTATAGACCAAAATAATTTGTTCAAGTACTGTAAAATGACAATAAACCTTGTCTAAATGGAATTTATTCTAATGCAACCATAAACAGATTTATTACGCATCTTGATATTATCAATCTTTAGATGACACTGTCAAGTCATGTAGCGTCCAGGAGTGACTCCAGATACTAAAAGCTGTTCCGTTAACATACTGTACATGGGGGAAGGGAGCAACACTGAGACCCTCAGGCCTCGCTTCTATGTGGACTCAACAGAGGCGTAAAACGTGCCACCTTTAAACGGATCGGTATTCATCCATCAATAAATGGTGCTCCACCCTTCGTGGCATCTTAACAGGTTCAACAGACGCTGACCACTGCTTGACAGCAAAAGGTTAGTCATCACAAACAACACAGATTAACAGTGGCAGCTGCGCTAATCTAATGCAACCCTTCAGAACTAATCAGCAAAAATCAAAATAAATGTTTTAAACCGAAGGTTGCTAGCAAAGCCGTCCATGCGTACGAAATGACTATCGGTTAATATTAACAGCTAGCCAGTATTATGGTGTTCATTGAACGTTTGAGCAACGATAGCTTGTACTGGTAATAATACTATAGCTTTGTCTGTTCTGAAGATAAATCCACTAACAAATGAGTAACAACTGACACTCACCAGGCACCGCGGACCGATAACTGAAACCGTACAGTCACACCGACAGTGATGTTAGCTCCGGTCGGACCACTCACTCGCACACACCCCTATGTCCCCCAACGTGTCAAGCTTTGGTCAATAGGTGTTGGCGGTGAAACGGACAAACGCCGCCCCGTTTTTCCCCTTACCTCATATGGAAAAGTAGATGGTTTCCTTTAACTGCGCTGTCATCAATTTAAATAATCTTCTGTTTCTATCAAGCACGTAAACGCACCCAGCGGCAAAGCTAGCTACTTAGCTTAGTCAACTTTTTAGCTGGACTTCCTGTTGGTGCTTCCGCATAGCCATGCTTTAATCGTTGGTGTCCATCAGCCGGTTTGTTCATATCCACCGAGGAGACATTCCAGCGAACACCACCCACTACGAGCAAGCTACACACGTTTTTTGATTTAAAAATGTGTGTGTATGATAGCCACACTGGCTATCATAGAGATTAAATCCCTTTAAGTGCTCTCAATAGTAAAAAAAGAAAGAAAAAAAAAAAAAAAAAAACCTGCACCATCATGACACTGACAAAAGAGTTAAACTTAATGGGAAATTTGTACCACTCTGCTCCCATTAGACATGCCACAGTTATTCTTCTGATCTAATTTACAACAGGGAAAATAAAACTCACCTTGTCAGTACAGTTGCAGAATAGATCTTCTTTACTTCCCTCCTCTCTTTTTGTTCTTTTCTTGGTTCAAACTGAGTATGAGCTATCTGTAAAGCCAACTTCTGTTTCTCTCTTCCTCTCTCCAGCTATTAGACCCTCCCCCTGTGCTTTTCAGCCTGGAAAAGGAATGACACCATCCTTCCAAACAAGTTCTTTCTCGTTTGACTTTGGCCCAGGACTTGTGTATTACTATGTAAACAGCAACTCTCTCTCTTTCTCTCTCAGTTTCTGTATATTTGCTCATAAACTGTCCAGTCAGACCTCTCCTTCTCCTCCTCTTTACCCTCCTCCACCTCCTCCCCCTCCTGCTCTCTTTTCTCTCTGGATTCTTGCAGCATTCTTCATTCAATGACATCAACCCTGATGCCTCTCCATGTAAGGTCAGACTGGGGGAATGAGGGAGCCAGAGGGAGGGAGAGATAGTGGGGCTTGAGGCTTGATTAGATGCAGACTCAGAAAGCGGTCTGGGGTTTAAACAAAAGGAGGTACAGTGGCTAAAGAAAGTATGTTCCACCAGGGTTGGACTGTGGAAGACGTTTGTACTTTTATTTACTTTCTGAAAGTTTATAAGATCAAACAACAGATGAAGAACAGATTCAGAAGACTTTTATCCCTGTCTGTTGTCAAGTGGGTCGCCCCGTCATTATTTGTTTTCCACTAAGGAAGTTAACTCACACAGAACATTTCTCTGTAAGTTGGTTATAAATTGTTACTGTTTAATCTCGTAACAAAGTTCCTCCTGATTAAAAGGGAAGTGGTTACCTTCAAGCTAGTACTGATGTGACACCTCCCATCCTGTCAATGACTGTGATGAGACATCATTTGTCTTTCACACACTCACACGCGCACACACCACCACCACCACACAGAGTCTGATTTTCTGTTGCTGTGGGGTACATCCATTGACATAATGCATTCCCTAGCCCCTTAACCTAACCATAACTGATTGCCTAAACCTAACCCTTGTCCTAACCCTAATCAAAACCTAATTGTAACTTAATCTCTAAAACTTAATCTTGACCCTCAAAACCGGGTTTGGACCTGTTGGGACTGGGAAAATGTCCTCACAAAGGCAAAACGTCCTCACGGTGATGGTAAAATACGGGAAATAGTCCCCATAATGTGGCGTAAAAGCGCCCACACAACACACACACACACACAGCTCACACTCTTGGCAACTCATGTAGTGAACACCTTTACATCTTAGCACATTTTCCTATCTATCTATCTATCTATCTATCTATCTATCTATCTATCTATCTATCTATCTATCTATCTATCTAACTACGTTTTTGGAGAACAAAATGATGCAGAATAAATATTTAAGCAATTAAAAATGTACATGTGCATTGAAAAGTTTAGAGAAAGTTTAATTCAGTTCACCTTGAAAGGTTGGAGTGGATTTTAGATTAATTCTGACATCATACAAAAAGCCAAATATCCTTAAATGTGAATAGTGTATATATTTCAGATAATCAAACAAATTTAAATGTGAAACACAGATAACACAAGTAAACACAAAATGCAGTTTTTAAATGAAGATTTTTATTAGTTAGGGAGGGAAAAATCCAAACCTCCATGGCCCTGTGTGAAAAAGTGATTGCCCCCTAAACCTAATAACTGGTTGGGCCACCCTTAGCAGCAACAACTGCAATCAAGCGTTTGTGATAACTGGCAATGAGTCTTTTACAGCGCTGTGGAGGAATTTTGGCCCACTCATCTTTGCAGAATTGTTGTAATTCAGCCACATTGGAGGGTTTTCCAGCATGAACCGCCTGTTTAAGTTCATGCCACAGCATCTCAATCAGATTCAGTTTGGGACTTTGTCAAGGCCGCTCCAAAGTCTTCATTTTGTTTTTCTTAAGCCATTCAGAGGTGGACTTGCTGGTGTGTTTTGGATCTTGTGTTTTGTCCTGCTGCAGAACCCAAGTGCGCTTCAGCTTGAGGTCACAAACAGATGGCCGTACATTTTTTCTTCAGGATTTTTTGGTAGACAGCAGAATTCATGGTTCCATTTACCACAGCAAGTCTTCCAGGTCCTGAAGAAGCAAAACAACCCCAAACCATCACACTACCACCACCATATTTTACTGTTGGTATGATGTTCCTTTTCTGAAATGGCGTGTTACTTTTACACCAGATGTAATGGGACCTACACCTTCCAAAAAGTTCAAATTTGTCTCGTCAGTCCACAGAGTATTTTTCCAAAAGTCTCGGGAATCATCAAGATGCTTTCTGGCGAAACTGAGACAAGCCTTTATGTTCTTTTTGGTCAGCAGTGGTTTTGGTCTTGGAACTCTGCCATGCAGGCCATTTTTGCCCAGTCTCTTTCTTATGGTGGAGTCATGAACACTGACCTTAATTGAGGCAAGTGGGGCCTGCAGTTCTTGGATGTTGTTCTGGGGTCTTTTGTGACCTCTTGGATGAGTCGTCGCTGTGCTCTCGGGGTATTTTTGGTTGGCCGGCCACTCCTGGGAAGGTTCACCACTGTTCCATGTTTTCACCATTTGTGGATAATGGCTCTCACTGTGGGTCACTGGAGTCTCAAAGCTTTAGAAATGGCTTTGGAACCTTTTCCAGACTGATAGATCTCAATTACTTTGTTTCTCATTTTTCCCTGAATTTCTTTGGATCGCAGCATGATGTCTAGCTTTTGAGGATCTTTTTGGTCTACTTAACTTTGTCAGGCAGGTCCTATTTAAGTGATTTCTTAATTGAGAACAGGTGTGGCAGGAATCTGGCCTTGGTGTGGCTAGAGAAATTGAACCCAGCTTTCCAAAGATGTGATAAACCACAGTTAATTTATGTTTTCACCGAAGGAGCAATCACTTTTTCACACAGGGCCATGGAGGTTTGGATTTTCTCCTCCCTTACTAATAAAAATCTTTGTTTAAAAACTGCATTTTGTGTGTACTTGTTTTATCTTTGTCTCACATTTAAATTTGTTTGATGATCTGAAACATATAAGTGTGACAAACACAAAAAATTAAGAAATCAGGAAGGGGGCAAACACTTTTTCACACCTACCTACCGACCTACCGACCGACCGACCGACCGACCGACCGACCTACCTACCTACCTACCTACCTACCTACCTACCTACCTACCTACCTACCTACCTACCTACCTATCTATCTATCTATCTATCTATCTATCTATCTATCTATCTATCTATCTATCTATCTATCTATCTATCTATCTATCTATCTATCTATCTATCTATCTATCTATCTATCTATCTATCTATCTACAGTATCTATCTATCTACAGTATCTATCTACAGTATCTATCTATCTATCTATCTATCTGAGTGGCTAGAACTCAGACTTTCTAGCTGCATTGTGATTTTAACTTGTTCTTTGTTCTGCTGTCAGGGCTGAAATGATTTGCTGATCAAAAACAAAAAAACAAAGAACACCTTTTTAAGCTTGTTTTTGATGATTTATTCATTCTCATGCTGAGTGTTTATTTTTATTTCTTAATTTTAGGTGATGGTGAGGGGAGTTTTATCAGGATAGCTGCCAGACAAAACATGCAATTTCAGAATGCAACTTGGGACATTATTCATTATTGTCTTACCTAAAATTAGTGAAATTAATCGTCTGCATTAGAATAAGTATTTAGAAAAATTATTGTTTGAAGCCCTGTTTGTGCTGCTTTGGCATATAAGCAAAGCAAAAAGCTGTGGAAACAGTTGAAGGAAAAATAGTTTTTAGTGTTTTGTCTTTGTTGAAGGCTGAATATGAGTTAGATAACTTATTTAAGGAAATAGGCCTCGAGTTTAGACCATTTCAGTGATAGTCTGTATATTGTATGAATCCTCTGACTCATACTTTTCTGATGATTGCAGCAAACTCTCGGATCATCATATGACATTCATGTTGAGACACAGCAGAGTTGCACTTCTGTCAGGTTGTGAAACCATAGGCAAGCTCCTTGCCCAGTTCTGACACATGCAAACCTCTGCAGCAGCTGTTGTGTAACCTGGAGCTGCCAGGGTCGTGCCTGTGAACTACTGGGAGTGGCCATGGGGTCTTTGATAGCCCATTGTCCCAACAACAGGAATGTTTCCAGTCTCTCCCGTTTCCAGTGGTACAAAAATGTGTTGAATTTCCACTCTGAGGTTTCCACAGCAATTCTGGGAAAAGAATGGGCGCCCCTATCTTGGCTTCAATCTGTCAGGCCTTTGACAGAGACATTGAAATTGAGGTTTGTGTTTGTTTGTTGTTTTAGATTTCTTCCACTTCACAGGCTCGTTTTCTGCTTGACAGGTGAGGGGGTAAAGCACACATGTGCATCAGACTTCTGCTCCTTGTTTATCCAGCTGCAAATATTGTGCCATTTTGTGCCAGGAGGACTGATGTTTGATCGGGCAGGGAGGAGGCACCTCTGGTATTCACTAAAGGTAGAGTGCAAAAAAGAAGAAAGAACAGAATCAGAGCCAGACAGCCTGGAATGCAGCCAGACCTTGGAATGAACATTTCCTTCCCCCCTCCCTCACTAGTGTGCCAAATTTCTCCCTAACTCTCTGTAATGCTGCTTTTTCATCACTTCTTTCCCTTCAATTCTTACTCAGTTTGTTTTAGGCTGCATTTTTACTTCCCATCCTATCTGTTTTCCGCTCCTCCCTCAATTCCCCCACTGTGTATGAATCAGTACCCACTCATAATACCTCAGTGATTATTGTTAATATCCTGTTCATTTCTGTTCCCTTCCGATGCTCAGCTTCTTGGTTTCTTGTTTTTTTACTTCAATACATTAATTTTTATCAACAGCAAAAAAAAAGGTTGGAAGTAATTTGAATGCAAGACAAGTGTTTTTAATTGTTCCCACCAAAAACATGCACGCATTACACCATAAAAACATAGTTTTTTCTGTGCACCGGTAATTATTATTATGCTCCAAAACAAATGTTCCAGGCCCTTCTCACCCTGGCTCCCAGATACAAATCTATGAAGAAAAGACACCACACAAAACAAGAAACAATTTCTTCATAAAACAACATAAACATAAAGTAAAAGAGATTCAATTGTATTTCTTTATCTGCTCATCATTTCTACTATATGGTATTTATTTAACTTTGATTACTGGAATATGATTTCATTATGACTTGCTGATGCAGTGCTTTTATAAATGTTATGCAGCTTTACATAGAATAGTAAAATTTCCCCCATCACTACTAACTGGAAAATCAAACAGATGTAGTAATTAATGCATTAACACTGACAGTATCCAATGATACGGTGTGCACACAACTGCCTGCTTCTTAACCACATCTGAAGCTGTGACCATCCTGAAAATCTGGGTGACATTTAATTGTCATGCAAATAATTACAATGAACAATCTCATTGTCATTTTCTCTTCATTTTATGCCCCTGTTAATTTTAGCTAAATGTAATGAGTGCCTTTGTTAGCTCTGTCAAATTGCCTTCTCCAAGTTATTGGGTTCTTCTTACGCATTTGGCTTGAAACCAAAAATATGTGCACGGCATTTGTGTTGTTTGGCTCTGCAGTTAAATCCAGATGTTTTAATATGGATGATCAATGAAATGAAGTTGGCTGAATATTACAGATTACCACAGCTAGGTCAATAGCTGATTGTCAGGTGTGTTCACACACCTGTGTTGTTATGTGTTCTTAATAAATCACTTTAAAACTACCTTAAAAAAGTAATAGGCTTTTGCAATATGCAATCCTGCTGTTTTTATATAAGTGAATGGAAATTGTTTTTTTTGATGAATTAAAGTGTTCATAGCCAGCTCAAATAAATGTGATCAGGAGATTTTGTAATAGTTGTGTCAGAGATAATTATGCTGAGCTTTGGACTTACATAGTCTCAGTCTAGTCATAAATCTTACCACAAGGTGAGACTGTTTATATTATTTGTTTTGTTCCTCTTTTTTGTATCAATAATAAGGGCAGAGTAACCCGGATTTATGTTGCTTCTGTGGCACAAAATGGAGTTAAATGATTTTGAAGCATTTCCCTCAGATTTAAACATTGAATATGGGCTACATTGAAGATGATAAACTGTCCACGCATGAATCTGTAAATCAGAAATTTCAGGTAAACTAAACCTCATGTCGGACAAAAACTGCTCATGAGTGAATCCAGAGGCCAAACTTCTGCCTTCCACTAAAAGCCGTGCATTAGACTGCAGTGTCCTGGTCTCTCCTGCAGGTGTCAGGCCAATACACATTAACAGCGCTGCACTCCAGACTGAAATGCCCTGAAGGTGCAAGATTCCCCCACGTTTTCTGACAGCAAGCAAATCAACATCAGCTAGAAATGTGATAAAAGACAAGAGGGGTTGTAATGTGGAAACCCATTGATTCTGACATGGCTGAAATAGACTGAAAGGTTTCCTGAGGTAAATGGACACATGAGGAACAGTGTGGGCACAGGGGAACCTCTGAAGATAAATACTGCCGTATTGGCTGTGGTGGTCTAGACGAGGGTTGGAGTGGGAGAGAATGTAGGGTAATTGTGGAAGAGGAGGAAAGAGAATTGTAAATAATAGAAGAGAGTTGGGAACTCCTCGTATGCAAGGCTTTGCCTTGTGTTGTTGCAGTGCATAAACACAGACATGTCATGAACACAGAGTAAGCCATTTATACACTAAGACAAAACGTCCATGAAATATATATGCTGTAAAATAGAATCTGGAAACTGGCCAAGTCCATTAACAAATAATTTACATCAAGTCTGTCTCCCACTGGCTAAAAAAAAAAAAAAGCTAATTACATAAACTCAGCCAGTAGAGCGCCTTATCAGAGACTGCCTCTTTTCATAACAAAATTTATATCTCTTTCTTGTTCCCACCCACCCCTTACGCCCCTTTCCTCCTCAAAAACAAACCTTACAGTAATTCCCTCCCTTCTTTTGCTTCCCTGTCCATCATTTTCTATTTGCCTTCTTCTCTGTTCAGCCCTTTTTTCGTTGCCTCCTTCATGTTTTCAGTCCCTCTTCCTTACAGGTGAAACCCTATGCTGGCCAGCTGTCAGTTACTCTTCTTTACTAAAGAAACACATGCTTTCCCCTTCAAACTAATGTAGCAGCTCCTTGAGGGCGCATGTGTAACATGTGGTTCCAATTAGCACATATAGTAACACACTCAAGCAGCAGTTAGGTTCAGCAGTGCACAGTATGAAGATAAAGATGTATGAAAAGTGGTAAAGACAACAGGGAATAGAAAAATAGCCTCTTTTAGAGCAGTCTGGCCAGCCTGTGTGTGGCAAGGTACGCAACAGAGGGCCCGGGCAGGCTTTGAACCCCAGACTCCCGGGTAAAAGCCATGAGCGCTGACCATTCAGCCAAAGGGACATCCCTGTGGCCAAGTAGCCAGCGCACATGATCAGTCGGAGGCATAGTGACAGGACCGTCAACTGCCACATGTGGAAGGTTTTTTTTGAAGAGTTGAAATCCATTCATTGCTCTGAATACCGTCAAACTGCCTCAGCAACAGCATATTGAAGATGTTATTCATTATCCTTAAGGTGCAACCTACATAGCAGCCAGCCAGGAGATGATACACAGATAGCGACAGGTACATGAAAGACACCGATTACAGGAATTATATTTGTGTGGGGCCCCAAGATGATATGAAGCAGGAGGTGCTGCATCTTAATTCAGTGCAGCATCCTCACTCCAGATAAGAAAACAAGAGGCTTGCTGACAGGAACATGATAGAAGTCATCTGTGCTGTGTGTTGCAAGGCACTTTCATGTCATTGAACTTGCTTTGTTAACATGTGTGAGTGTGTGTGAGTGTTTGAAAGGAGATGGAGATATTTCTAAATGGCTAACATATCACAAGTGAGGTTAATGTTAAAAGTTTGTTTCTTCTTGTAGTTGACCTTGTCTGTTATTGGGAGTTCAGACCACAGATTGCCATGTTGTCACATGTGGATTTTCTTTAAGTATGACAAGGCTGCAGCTTTATTATTACTCCACCACGGCAGAAAGCTTTAGCGAGTGTATGATTTCAGACTGTTTGGTTTGTCACTGGCGACCTGTCCAGGGTGTACCCCGCCTCTCGCCTGATAATAGCTGGGATAGGCTCCAGCAACCCCCGCGACCCTGAACTGGATAAGCGGTACAGAAAATGACTTGACTGACTGACTGGTTTGTCACTGTGTTTTTGGCAGCAGAATTAAGCAGAGACCGCCAGGCTGAATTTTTCATACTCTGTAGAGGTGGAGCAAGTCTGAATCAGAAAAATAAGTGTGTTGCAACCAGATTTTAGCAGAAAGTGTTGCAGGGCAGGTTGGTCTTTGGCTTGTGAACAGAAGTGGTCCAGGAATTAGAGCCAGACCAATTTTTTTAAAGGTCAAAATAAACTTTTATCAATAGAAATGGAGAAATCTGAATAAAATATCAGTTTAAATTTTCTAGAGCTTGAGGTAGCCCCTGTTTTTTTTTTTTTTCGTCTTCTTTTTTATTTTAAACCTAAACTCAAAAGCAAATAAAAACTACATATAGAAATAAGAAAAACAACATTTCTAAGAGTGGAAATGTTCAGCTCAGTAATAGTTTTCCAAGTATTTAGTACAGTTTTGCTTTCTGCTAAAGTGTTTTTCACCATCTTTCACTCCTCATTGAAAACAGTGCTGAAGAAAGGGAAAATTTTCACTTTCTTTAACAAGAGGCAGGTTAAGAAGGATGACTACATCTTGACTAACTGAAAATATTAGTGGAAAGCATTTACTGTCACAATTTGATGAAAAGAAAATGACTCACTGATAGATCTTGCAGACTTCCTGACTGACTGACTCAATATGATGGGCAGATGGAAGGTAACTAGAGCCAGAAACTGAGACAGGGTAGAAAGCCATTGTCAGTTTGTTAGCAGCAATAACACATCCCAGTGTATTGTCTAAACCAGAGCGTAAGGGTAAAGCTGGCCCCTTATAACAGCCATCTCCTCAGCCCCAATGGAAAACCAACAGAGTGAGCTATAACACATCTATATATAAACCCAGAGTGCATGGACAGGCTGGATTATGTATGATTTGTTATGTCTGGCAAGTCACACATCCGCTTTAATCCCCTTATGGAAACATAAAAATGATGCCCTCTTTATCTAATTTTCATATCTATCTCCTAAGTGACACACGTTTATCTCTCAGTTGTCTCCATCCATTCTGGAGTGCTAATTTGTGTCACACAGGCTTGTCTCCACACCTCTCCTGCACACGATTCCACTGTTCTCTGCTTTCCTTCCCATCAGTCCCCCCATCTGCCCATGTCCCTTTTTTTTTGTCTTTGTTCTTCCTCCCATCTGTCCTGCTCTTTTCCTCCCAGTCGTCTTTGCCCAATGTAAAGTCAACAAAACATGACTGACCACACATGCACCCCCTCCCTCAGCTGTCGTCTGCACACACAGCCTCCCAGTGTCCAGACTGTGCCTGCATTTTTGGGCAAAGACTTAGAAACAGCTCACATCAATTTGTAATCAGCACAGAGAGAGGCAGTGGGGCTGACCAGGCGGAGAGAGGATGAGAGTGGTAAGCAAAACAGGGAGGTAGGAGGGGGAGCAAGAGCAAGTTTTGAAATGAAGCTGAAGTCAGGAAGGTTGATTGAGATGGAGGGTGGGGGTAGGTGTGGCTGGGTTTAGAGAAACACAGGTTAAATGAGAAAGAATAAGCTGCAGATGAAATGGGGAAGGAGGCGAGAGAAGAACAAGCAAGAAAGATAATAGATTCAGAGAAAACAGAAAGAGAGAAATAGGTGCAGAGATGACTCGGGGCAGATCAATTCAGGGAGATGACAGTGATCGAGGTGGAAACCCAGCAGTAGTATGACTGTGAAGGAAAACCCTCTGCTTTTTTCTCTCTCTCTCTCTCTCTCTCTTCTTCTCAGGACTCTTCAGTGCTGGTTGATATGCTTGCAATTTTTGAGTGATCATAAAGGGGAGGTGGAAAGGATGGAGGGAGGGTGGAGGGAGAGGGTGATTGGGGGGGTGGGGGTGGATTGGGGAGAGAAAACCGCTGCAGCACATTGTCAGGCTGAGCGCACACGGGAGAGGGAGACAGAGAAAGAATCCCCCATTTTAGCTCAACAATATTACAGCAGTGCAGAGATATTTACAAGAATGGCAGTCTGCCACTCGGCACTGTGCTATTGATCTTAGTGGTGGAAACCCAATACACACATCAGTCTGTCTAATTGTTTTAAACCTTGTTCAGGTTACTGCTTGTAGTTATTTTGATCTTTCTGATGTATTTATTATCTAATCGGATTATTACTGCCAGGTTTTATAGCTCAGATTATTAACATTTTAGTAGTATTTAACTGAATCTGATGTAAATAACTGATGTTGGTGACATTGATACCAGTAGTTTAACAAAATGTTATATGCAACATGTATTTAAATTTTTTCTAATAATGCTTTACATCTTTATTTAGTCCTATTCTATTCCCCTCAGGCATACTGACTTACTAACCGGATCTCTTCTAAGACACCGCACTGGAGAGGGAGAGTAGGAGTGAGGGAGGGTGAGAGAGAGAGAGATCGAGCAAGCGCAGGAGGGAGAGGGAAAAAGAGAGAGCGCGGCACGGCAAGAAAAAAGAAGCCGTGAGAAAGAGATAGTCACAGGAGGAAGAAGGAGAATGCACGGCGTCTCGGTAACACTTCCACGCTTGTGTCCAGGGCCTTTGTGAATACACCATGGGATGCATCGGCTCCAGGAGACTGAGTAAGCATGGCTCCTCTTCCCTCTCTTACTGCGGGATAGAAGCTGGTTGGGGAGGGAGTGGGGGAGGTGGGGTGAGGGGGAGGTGGAGTGGGGGGAGAGGATGGGGGTCCTGCAGGAGCAGCCAAAGGTTCTGTGTAGAGACTGGAAGCGGTCTTTTTATGTGTTGGTGTGTGAGCGCTGCTTGCCTCTCATTCAGTGTAGTATGTTGGCAAGCCGTGTGCATGTATGGTCACAGAAGCGGCACGCGCAGGCAAGATGTCAGTGACGATATGTGTTAAAATGTGCTACTGTGTGTGGTTGCATCCCCCACTTCACTTCCCTTCCCCCCCTCTTCCTCCATCCTCCCATCCCTTGATTTATGATGCTGTTTGGCAGTATGTATATGTGTGTGAGTAGGAGGCAGAGGGATGGAGAGCAGAGAAAGGCAAGAGAGGGAAACGCTGTGTGAGTGCTTATTTATAGAGAAGCATGGCTTGGAGGAAGAGAGGAAAAAGACAAACAGGATAATGCCATTGTCAGGGGCGTTCGCACAGTTTGTTATTATTTGCATGAATAATAGGGGATGGGGGGGGAGTAAAGAAAAGATGAGGAGAGGAAGAATTTCTGTGCAGGCGGGCGGGCAGAGAGGAGGGGAGACAGGCGGATCGCAATGGAGAGAGGGGGGAGGGAGGGGCAAATACGTGCAGGCGAGGGTGTGTAGCATTGATGGGAGTTTTCAGGTGAGGACAGCCCTGGACAAACCCAGAGTTCTCATGTTAAGTGCAGTAAGGCAACACCGACACTGCTGCTATGAGAGAAAAGACTGGGAGGAGTTCCAATTTTAGCAAAGTAATCAGTTGTTTGCATGAATGTGATAAACAGATGTTGCAATGCACATTCAGGTCCTTCGAATGAATCACTCAAAGGCAAAAAATAAACACAGACCTTCTTTGCTGTTAAATATTAATGTGCCACTTAGCGCATCAGGCTCTAAAACATATTTATGCCAAAACAACACATATATAAATAGTCCAACATTTACAGTAATGTCAGGGCCAGCTTATAGATTTTTTTCACATGTAAATTTTTGATGAAGAGGATTTCAACAAATAGCCAGAGTATGCAATTTTAGGGAAAAAAAAAAAAAAAGCGTACTACATGACACAGTTAGGAAGCCAGGTGTGAACTGAATACAGCAGAAACAGCATTACAGTGGCTCGGGCAATCCAGATAACATTGTGTGACTCACTGCACAGCAGGGGAGGAGATTGGGATCCTCTGTCAACACTTGGGTCAAGATGCAAAAACCCATAAGCTCCTGATTCCAGCTGCTGGAAATAATGTGATTGAAGGAGACAGAAGCTTTGGAAAGGTGCCACATTAATCTGATTGTGTGCCACCTGAATACTGATGCTCATTTTTATATCAGTGATCACAGAGGCTTAAAAATTCAATAAGGGGGCTCTAGGAATGGTAAGTGATTAGGGGTTGTGATAAAGGAGAATGTGCATGACAGCACTACGAGTTGTCAGTCCCATGTAGTGGAGATTATACATCCACTAAAGAGGATGTTTCCCTTCAGTTTGCAATTGTTATTTAGAGCACTGTAATGCACTGCAATCTAAGACAAACACATAAACAAACAGTAGTTCAGGGAAGGGCGACCAGCCGTTTTCAAGCCGCTTGACTCTGTTATTCTCTTGTAAGCAGGAGAATCAGCAGCAGCTCTGCCAGTCTAGAGGCGTGGTTGTGTTTATCCTGAGTGAGAATGGCTTTAGTGTGTGCTATTGATCGGCCTTCTCAACTGCAGTCCAGGCTGCCAAGCGAAGATCAACAGGGGGAGCAGCAGGCAGCAGGACCAGGTCTGTTTCTGTGTGGGAGTAGCCCTGATGTATCCGTCTGTCCTCTGCTAACACTAACTCCCAAAGCTCCATCACATCACTGAGTGATTAGGCTCTGTTATCACACACTGATGTGGTGTATTCTCTACCAATATCCAAGTATGCCTGCACCCAGCAAGATGACACAGTATAATGCAGAGTATCCTGCGGGAATTGTTTCACAGTTTTGTTTTATGTATGAAGTAATATAGAGATTGATAGTTTGCATGAATGGCTTTGGTCCATCCATTTACAACAGGCAGTTTGAATTTAAACAGAAAATGCAGACTAAAAAAAGTAATTGATAAAGTGATATAAAACAGGCAACCACAGTAAAAACAAACAAAAAAAAAATCATGAATTTTTGAGTAAAAAGCTGTGATTTTCATTAGAAAACTACAAAAGTTTGTACAAGACGAGCTGAATTTGGGGCAAGGAGGGCACTTTTCATTTTGGTTTAGATTCATATCACTTAAAATTTGCAAGACAGAGCTTAGGTCTTGGCAGAGGAGATACTCACCCGGTTCTTTTCTGTTATTGTGTAGTTTCACTAACTATAGTACCCATTAATAACAATAATAATGTTATGTGTAAAAGTAGTGGCAATACGAAATGCATAGGCTTCCTGATTTATTATCACTGTATACTGGGTGAGGAAAAAGCAGTCTGTGGTGTGCAGTGCATGAATGCCTGCATCCATCCATCATCAGAGGAGGTTTTGAGATACCGTGGATCTGATGTGTACATTCTTCTTTATTTAATCAAAAAAGACAATTACTGTACTTACTATGTTTTTCTTTATGAATCAGCTAGTGTGCTCTGCCTAGATTATACGTGGATGTGTCAAATCCTACAAGCAAACACAGCGTCAGTGTAATTCTGTTATGGCGCCATTATGATGATCACATTTCTGATGCTGTATTGTTAATTCTATTAGTGATCACGACACTAAAAGCTGCACATCAGAAGCATTTTCCTGCACCCACTTACCGGGCTGCACTCCACCCGCTACTCTTGAAACATTAATCACAGTTTAATTTGGGGCATTGTGAGCAGTGTGACTGTAACTCATGGTTCAGGCTGCAGCAGTGAAATTATAGGTGGGAATGTGGGACAACATCACAACCCTCACCCATTCATGGGGGCCATCTAAACAGTCATTTTGTCTTTGCTTCTTGCCACAAGAAACCACTGCAGACACAAAATTTACAGGTTTAAAAGGCGCCACAAGCCAGTTCTCTGCAGTGTGTCTGAGTGCTTCTGGACATATTTGTGGATATTACATTTTTCAAGTGCCATCATATTCATCTTCTCTTATTGGATGCTAATCTAAACAATGTGACTTCATTTGATTTTCACTGCCGTGCTTGAAAAGTAGATGAGATTTGACTAAATTGTGTTTTCGTTTCTTTCTATTTAGTTTCAATGAAATACAAATACTGCTTTCTTGTTGCTGATAATACTGAGCCACAGTCTTTGAGTTCATGTGTGCTCAAATTTATCATGTACTTATATGCGTTCATGCATGGACCTGAATGACCCCTAGCTTACATCCCTTGTAGGACAGCCCACTTGCTAAAACATTCATATTACAAGTGGGTGTAAATGTGTGTTTCTGCTGTCCCTCTGTTTTTACAGCTCCGCTACAGAAAGGGATTCCCTACCATTAAATTAAAAATCAAACACCCCCCAGTATGCTATGCATTACACACGGTCAACAACTGACAGCATGTCCCACATTTACCATTTTGTTGTCTGCCTCTAAAGTGGAAAATATGAAATCGGTAGAGGATGATTTATTGGCTCTTATCCAGGTTGGAAAAGCCTTGTGCACAGAAGCACATTCAAGGTGAATGACTCAGTGATGTAGTATCTCAGACACACAGTTGGACCTGATGACCCTTACCTTTAAGAGTGTGTTGGCATACGTGCATGTGTGCTCAAGCAGTATGCTTACAGTGTCAAGGACTCCATTGTTGCACATATGACAGGAGGTTCAGTCTCTCCCTGCAGATTTATTTGCCTTTTTGTCTTTTGTTTAATGTGTACTGTTATGGTTTTTCTTGTTATAAAGAAGGACAGATCAAAATGTTGAATGCACTTGTATACAGTGTGCACACCCTTGCACGTATCATTGTGTGTTTGTGCGTGTATGTCAGATCAGAAATAAGAGGCCAGTGTGTGGGCACATGATGGCAGGCACTATATAAACACTGTGACTCAGCCACAGAGTGAGTTATGAAATTGAAACATAATGCTGTGAAGAAGAAATTTCATCTCTACTATTTGATCTCTGTGTAGTGGAGTGGTTTGTGTGTACTTATATGCATTTGTGGATGTGTGCAAGCATTAGTGTGCGACCAGTAATGATTGTTTCAGTGTTATCTGCTGCTACTTACTACTTCAACACTGATAAAAAAAAAGAAGAAAAAAGGGCCATATTCTCAGAGACAGGAAGTCTTCCTTGGATATGAAAGAGCAAAAGAAGATAAAGCTTTCTTGCATCAAATTATCATGTCCCATGCACTCCACTGGTTCAGTTTCCTTCTGCAAATGTTCATCATTTATTGGATCAGACTTGGATGATAGCATCTGTTCCTCCCTATTTCAGGTCTCAGTATTCATTATATTTAGCAGGGCTGTAAGACGTTTATGGGAGTCATAATGCTGGACAGCAGCTACCTGTGGCAACATATACCTGGATGTAGGTTTTCCATTAATACAGTAAACACACAAACAACTGTACTGCATTCATTCTCTATTAGGACAAACAAATAACTTTAAGCGTTTCAGTAAGTGTATAGCAGTTTGTCTGGATCTGAGTTTATTGTGTCTGGAGACACACTTGGCTTATTTTCTTCTTCCAAACTCTCCAAACCATCTGGGTTCTGGACCTCAGCTGTGTTTTCGTTGAACTCTGTGGCTCACTAAGCCAGCATCTGCCCATAAAGCACTGCAAGAGGGCTGATAGCCAAGCCGGTACCCCATCGTGGCAACCAGCCTTACCGCAGCTGTCACGGTAAACAAGCACCAAACCTCCTGGTTCCTCGCTGTTATTGCTGCAGGGTGCTTGGAGTAAAAAAGACAGATGAAGCTCAATGCCTCCCACTTCAGAGGGAGCCGTCAAGCCACCACAGCCACAGTCCGAGTTGACAGTACAGCCGCTGCAGATCTTTGGCTGTTCGTTACGCACAGTCGCTTTGCTCCCTCTTTTTTTTTTTTTTCTCCCCAATCCCTCAGTCCTCCCTCCCACAATGCCCCTCGCTGCTTCTCCTCGCCTGAGCTAAGCCCGGCTCCCCTATGACCGCAGGGGGGTATCCAGTGCTGCACCGCTGTGTGTGCGTGGGAGGAAGGAAAGCGCCAGGGGAAGAGAAGCTGGCTCAGAGCTGGAGTCATGTGCTCTGTTGTTGTTTCCTAAAGAAGGAATCCTGCCTGCCTTCTCAGGAGCAGAATAACACATTCACTTACTGAGCTGCTGAGAGTCCAACAGTATCACCTATCCAAGGACAGGAATACAGAGGATGCCATGGCGTAATGACTACTGACCCATTACCTTAAAGATATTCTAAGAAATGCAATAAATTGTGACAACTGCTCAAACCATTGTGCTTTACAATGTGATCCTATGCAAGGAAGAAGCTGACAGACATTAGAAAGTATGTTTAGGCAAATACACTGTGCTTAATGTTTCACTTTCACTGCTGTGTTAAGGCTGCAGGGCTTCCCAGTGGTAGTTTGTGCTGCTGCAGTCCAGCAAACTCTTGAGCCATGTTGTGATTCATGTTTGGAGAGAGTGACTGCTAATCTGCTAATTGGCTGAATGAGGCTGAAGGATGGAGAGGAGAGAGACAGTGAAAACTCGAAAGTAGAAGAGAGGGAGCAGTGTGAGTCTCTGTGCATTACACTACATGTTGCCAGCAGCTACATGCATGTAGGCGTGCGTGTATGTATAGTTTGTGTTTTCAGGGCAGATTTTTAACCCAGATGAGGAAGAAATCTGGGACACTCTCCCCCTCCCGAGCAGAATATGATATATCTTTCTGTCTAACCGATTACAACCAATAAGTAACCACCTCACACCGCAGCCCACAGAGCCAACGCTCAAACATGCCTGGCTTATTCTTTTGAGGTTGTATAAAGTTCATTTCTAAATGTGAAAGTAGAGCTTGAATATAAATGTGAAAAGGAGAGGCACTGATGCAAAGGCACGTCTTTATCTAGACATTTTCACAGTTTTATTTTCAGGAACACAGATTTCTCATATTTAGAAAGAAGAGGGTGCATTTGCAGCCCTGAGAATAAAACATGTCGGCGTTAACAACAGCATTTTCATCCTATAAAATCTGCATACTATCTTCACCTTAAAGTGCATCATTGTCTAAAGAGCTGCCAAAAAGGTAATTAATAATATAATATCAAATTCAAAGGATGCAATTATATCACCATTTACCACTGAAAACTATGAACACTATACAGTTTCTCCAACAAAGCCAACAAAAAATCTTAGTTTTAAAGAGTCAAGTTTAATTAAGTCTTTTTTTAACCAGTTTCTATCAACATGGAAATATTTTTAGAAAATATTTTGACATTAAATCTATAATCCAGCTGTTTAAGCCTGTGAGCTGTGCTGCACTCCCTGTAAACTGACTTTGACACACAAGCTCACATTTGCCCTGGTAGAGTACAGCCAAACAGCTATTTATACATACAGTGCACCTTCTGTGAAGATGTCCAGAGGTAATAAGAGAAACAAATGCTGAACTGGCTTTTGAAGAGTATCACTAAGTGGGTTGCAAAACTGGGTTGAAACATAAGAAAAAGAGAAAAACAAAGCAGGAAAATGATACACTCACCTGGAGGTAACACTTCAGATCCATTAAAGATGACGGGCTGATGCCGTTTGTACTGTATGTATGCAATCTGTATACTCCAAAAGATTTCTGAAATGGGAAGATTCAGGGGGTGAATACTGTAATAGATATACAAATGAAAGTGGTCTTATTTGCAGATGTTGAAGTAAAGCCAGGCAATATCTGAAATAAAGCCTATCCCTTGTCTCCTGCCCTTGCTGAGATCTGATGTGACTGAGTGGGGTTCAGAGGGAAGGGTAATATCTGAGTGCTCAATACAGACAGAGTGGAGTTGATGTTTCTGAATCACTGGGTCAGTGGGTCACAGACATCACTGGACATCCAGAGAGCAAATGACTCTCTGTGCTTCTCCCAGCTTCAGATGAGTCGCTTGTGGTTTCCAAATGCAGCTGTATGGAATGAAACTCGGCTGGCTCAGCAACACACATGCAAACACAGATGCATGCACAGACCCAAACAGTGCTGATGGATGCGCGAACCCCTCTGAGAGTTGCACACACAGAGCGCGGACCCTCTGATACCAGAGAGCACCTAGAGACCAAGGCCATGTTTAAACTCCATTATGAGCACAGACTCTCTAATTAAACCAATGTTTTAATTAGGATTTGGACAGCCAGGAGTGAGGAGGGATAATAATGTTCATTTATCCAATACCATGCATGTATCTCAGATGGGTTCTATTTAATGTGTGCTGGATGAGCAGTCTTGTGTATGATCACCATTTAGTCTCATCATTTATTTATACCTAAATTGCAACTATGAAAATCTTTTTTGTGAATATAGTTTTCAGTTTTACTCAGTTCTTCAGTGCATTTTAGGGATAATCTCTGTAACTGTAGATTTAGAAAGGAGCTATAGACGTTCATTTTATCCCCCTAGAAATAACTTGAATTACAAATATACTGTGGCTTGGAGGGTAGCAGCCATAAAAACCCATCCTTGGTGTATTATAGTAATTTTCTTTCACTAGACTCTGCTATGGGATGGTGAATTAAAACCTGCAGGTGGCTGATGGGGACTCTGTTGAATCTACCTGACTATCTATCCAGGAAGCAATGGTTATAAGTGGGGGAAGGTGGGTTGCACAATAGTAGCTCTGAAACACACAAAAAATCATTTGAATGGCAGCCAAGAGCCAAAAGCAGCTCGGGCAGAAAAATCAATGAAACTAATTTCTCATATTTATGCTAGTTTGATTTATTTATGATTAATTTACCCTGAATAATTTAACAAACCAGAGAAAATAGGAGACCTTGATTTATAAATTGGTGACTGTTGGAAAAGAGAATTTATTACCAGCTAAAATTAATCATTACAGTTGAGTATGATTCAATGAAGACATGATTATTCATTTGTTTAATTGAAAAAGAGTGTTGTGGAAAGTATGACTTTTAATTTTTGTTTATTTGTCCTGTTTACTTTAGAAGCAGATGTATTGTGTGCTATACAGTCTTTAAAAAAAATATTTTAAAAATTAAGTAAAACGTTTCTAAAATGCTAGATTACAAGCCTGATCAAGTATTTAAGTGGAACTCCATTATTTTGTGCCATTGTTTAGATGCATTTTACAGTTTTCTTCCAGAGAGTGTGTTTACTGCTGTATGCTAATCTTATTTATAGTCCAGATGACCTTTGAAATTTGCTTCATTTGAGATATTTGTAGCAGAAGCAATACTTCATTTTGTGCACATGTATGGGCTTCTTTGCCTTTCTTTTCTCATTTATCTCTATCAAAATGTGCTAAATAAAAAGAAAAATTAATTGGGTTTGTAGGGACTTTGATAGCAACAGAGATGATTGGAGCTGGGGAAAAATATTAGGATTAGAGGCCGAAAAAGGAAAAATTAAATTTACAAGAGCTTTGTAAAGGATAGATAAGTTGTCTTAACATTCAGTGGAAGCTATTTCATTGCAGGAAGTTAATACATTCTCTTTTCTCTCTTTTGTATGTCGTCTTGTCTCCCTTCCCTTAATTTGCTCCCAGCGGCAGATGGCGTGCCAGTCCAAAAGGATGGGGAGCAGGTAAGTCTCTAGCAATCTCTTTGGCTCACTTGCTTTGTTGGCTTCCTTGGATAGTGGACTCTTTCTGTCCCATCTGAGGAACCAACATGGCTGCTAAGGTGGCGTACAACAGCTTACCTCACAAGCTCTCTGTAACTCACGGTGCCAGCGCTTACGCTAGTAGAATAGTAGAATAGCTCACTTTTTGTCACTCAACTTCCACTACACTTTCCTGTCCAAGATGGGGTGGTGTAGGTGGAAGAGGAAACAGTTGCTGGTTTGGTTGGCTGATTGCTGGTGTTAGGATATCTGTTGCTTGTTATCCATCTGACAAAGTTGCTGTGCAAAGCTGGTTCAAAGCATAACAGCAGAGGCATCTTTCTCTCTCACTCTTTCTCCAACTTCTTACACCTCATTATTATTGTGTACCCTTCTCTCTCCTCCTTTCTCCTCTCCTCCAACACTGATTCTTTGCTCTCAAACCGATCCCTCTGAGATAAGACACATGAGAAGAAACCATTTTAAACTAAAGTGTAGAGACCTCTACTCTTCCACCAAATGCACTGTGGACTGATTGCATCATTTATTTATGCATCATGTCCCAGAATGCCCTTCAGAAAGAAAAAGGCAGCTACACACACTCACACACACACCGTATATATCAGTCATGCCAGGGGAAAAAAGAAATGGTAAAGCTGCTGTAAGGGGCCCAGCTAAACAACTCAAGTGTGTTAAATCTCTCATCTCACCCACTCATGGTCAGGGAGGGGAACAGAAAAAAGTCAGGAAGGGAGGAGGTAGGAGGAAAGAATAGAATTACAAGAAAGAGAAGAAGAGGCTGATATTGATTAACAAGAACTATCTGGAGACGTGTTGCATGTAGTTGATGGAGAGAGCAAACACTTCCCTGATAATTGCTCTCTTTGTTTTGTTATTGTCACTTGGCACCAGATTGCCTACTTTTACATTTTAGTCTGTGTAGTCCATGGTGATGATTAACAAAGTGTATTTACTCATATTGTGACTCTTTTTTTTTGCCCCAAACTTTTGAGACACGAAGACACAGAAATACATTTAAATGGTTTTAATTTGAATTAACCTGTTGATAAAAAATGTAAAAAGTCAACAATATCAAAAGTAAAAAAATACACTTTTTAAAAGTTGAAATTATAAAGTAATACATTGTATTAAAATACTGCTTCCACATTATGACCATAGATGAAATAAGATGTGTGTATGTTTCCTTTTAATACATAAACTAAGTGAATTTAATTGTACAATTCTTTCCTAGATGAATGCTTTGCTAACTTTGATACTCTATTTTCTTACTTGGTGAAAGTAAGATGGGGAGGTTGTTGCTAAATATGATGCAACATACAGCAGGTAGTTAGTTTGGCCAATTACACAGGTAGGGCTGAGGAAAATAACTAGCCTGGCACTGTACAAATATGGTGAAATCCATCACTTCTAAAGTATACTAAACAAATTATCCTACGTTGATTAATCTGTTTTAAATCTAAGGAAAGAAATATAGATGAAGAAAGCATGTCTATACTGTACCCCTAAACTCAATATCCCCCAAACAATTATTCATTTGAAGGGTTGGGGAAAAGACTGGTGCAGTACAAACTGGTCATACTGGCAGTCCATCATAGAGAAACCATATTCACACTTAAACCTGTGGTCTGTTCAGAAGTCCTCACTTAATCTAACCTCTTCTTTATAACATTAGAAAAAAACCTTTGCAGACACAGGGAGAATACAACCCCCACACTGAAAGGTTGCAACTGATCTGAGCCTCGAACCTCATTGATGTAAGGTTACAGTGCCAACCACGGTAGCTGATTAACACACATTTAAACTCCTGTTAACATGACATACTGAGCAAATACTGTGCATTATAGGAGGTTTCTCAGTTTTCTACCATTCACATCTTGGGAACAAAGGATTTAGCCCAGTTTGGTCAGGTTTGTATTCTGGACTGTTTCTTGACCGATGCAGAAACTTGCTGGAGTCTGATTTTTGATTGAATAACCTCTCGCCTTGTGTAATCTCTGGTTTCTTGCATTAGAAATAGAAGTTGTTGTTGTTGTTTGGAGGTCCCAAATCCATATTTAATAAAACACAGTCACTCACTTCATGCTTCGTTTTTACTTGTGCACCCATCCTCTGAAGGAATCAGGCAGCCCAATGTGGCCCACGACTTATTTGCATTCACATAGTCAAAGATTGTAGCCACATATTTCTCAAACTACCCCAAAAGTTAGTCTGAGTGATTCGATATTTGCTGCTGGGAACATTTAAATCAGTTACTATAGCTGTCTATTTGTCAGATCACCCAAAGCTCAGACAAATGCAAGGCATCAGCAAGGCAGTGAGATTGTATCTGGTACGACCAAAAAAAATTAGAATATCCTGAAAAAGTTCTTTTTTTTCCATAATTTAACTTAAAAGGTGCAATTTACATATTGTGTAGACAAATAATATGCAAATCAATATATTTCAAGCTTTTATTTGTTTGGATGTTGCCGATTAGGACTTGCAGCTTAAAGGGATATTGTGTAAGTTCTCCTGTTATTTATTGAAAAAAAAACTGATTATTTGGTTCAAAAGTGTTTTTTCATTAATCAGTAATCACTCCCATCAACAAACTGAAGTGCTTCTCTAAGTTCTAAATTCACCATCCATATCATTCATTTACACATCGAGCGGGGCGGCTCGGTGGAGGCTGCCATGTCGTATCGCCATGTTTTTGCGTTTAGGAGAAGCGTGACAGTAGGAAAACACAGAAACTCACCAGACACCGGAGTTTTCAGCTCAGTTCGAGGTAATGCCTTTGAAAAGTCACCGCGCTGCAGTGGGGAGAAGCCAGCGTCTCACTGATGCTGGGTTCACGTGCAGTCGGGCAGACGGCCTTTGGTAACAAACCAGGTGTCATTTTAATCAATGAAGTCGAGCGAAAGACGGTAAAACATGGGTCAGGGAAAACAATACGACATCGCCATGACAACAAATCAGATGTGGACTGATGTCACTGTAACTGACGGACCACGTCTTCACATAGAGGCCGGTGATAACTTTACATGCATCGGCTGTCGACGGTCTGCCCGGTTTCACGTGAATGCAGCATGAAAAGTACGAGGGAGCTGCTCGCGATTACACGATGTCCCTTTAAGAAAACTCAAAAAAATTAGAATATTGCATGAAATCAATTATAAAAGGATTTTAAAAGCAAAAGAGTCAGGCCTTCTAAAATAAAATCTAGCATCTGTTCTTAATACTTGGTTTTGGCCGTTTTGCTTGAATAACTGCCTTAACCCAGCGTGGCATGGATGCTACCAGCTTGTGGCATATCTCAGCTGTTATGGAAGAGGAACATGCTTCTATCACATCCTTGAGCTTTGGTCTCTTCCCGTTCAGCTTTTTTTTGACAATACCCCACAGATTTTCGATGGGGTTCAGGTCAGGTGAGTTTGCGGGCCAATCAAGCCTGGTGATCCCATGGTTGTTGAACCAGAATTTTGTACTTTTGTCAGTGTGGGCAGGTGCCAAGTCCTGCTGGAAGATGAAGTCTGCATCCCGTACAGCTGGTCCACTGAAGCAAGCATGAAGTGCTCCAAAATGTCCTGGTAGACGGCTGCATTTATGCTGGACTTGATGAAGCACAGAGGACCAACACCAGCAGCTGACATGGATCCCCGGGTCATAACACTGGCCATCTTCTCCAGGCTGCTGTCAGCCCTCTGGCTTGTACACCGTTTTCTTCCACACTTCTTCCTTCCACCTAACTGTCCATTAATGTGCTTTAAGACAGCACTCAGAGATCATCCAGCTTCTTTTGCTATCACTTTTTGTGTCTTTCCCACCTTGTGCAGGGAGTCGATGATGGTTTTCTGCACAACTGTCAGATCAGCAGTCTTCCCCATGATTGTGAATTCTTAACCAAGACAGGGACTTTTTAAAAGGCTCTTATGCAGATGTTTTGGATTACTTATCTGATTAGAATGTGACAGTCTGAGGCTACAATACTGGAGCTTTTCACAGTATTCTAATTTGAGGTTTTCTTAAGCTGCAAGTTCTAATCAGCAACATCCAAACAAATAAAAGCTTGAAATATATTGATTTGCATATTATTCATCTATGCAATATGTAAATTGCACCTTTAAGTTGAATTTTAGAAATAAATTAACTTTTTCCGGATATTCAAATTTTTTTATGCTGAACTAAACTTGGCGGGTTATATTTTTTTGGACTACTTGTTTTTTGTCCTACTATATGTGCACAGGAGGAGAAAGGAGAAAGTTCTTCAATCACAATTTTTATGGGTTCAGCTGTCACCATAAAGAATAAAAAAATATGTGAATGAATGCAACTTTATTTGGAATTTGGTTGTATTATTGGCTGTTATTCTTTGTTGTCAGTTTTCTCTTCCTCTCTTTCTGTGCACTGAATGGGAACTGTGGAGCAGCACAGACAACCTAGGGCAGCTTTAGTGCAGTTCATCATATACATGCAGGTATAATTCAACTCCAAATCCCCTTTATCTGCTGTTATAATCCAACATTAAAATTCAAATATGTAAAATTTACATCTGACTTATCATGTTTACATATTTTTAAAGTCTTTTGTTGTTATGTGAAGAGGCTGAATATCCCTAATCTTTATCGCCTTAAAAAATAGGAAAAAAATTAATTGCAATGCAATTTTTTGATAATCCTAACATGGAGAGTTAATTATGCAACATAAAAGAAAATATTTTGCCAGGGAGTTTACAGCCCTAACTACAGCTTTCAAGTCTTTTTTTTTTTTTTACAGTATATATACAGTATTTATATTTTTCACAATGTACTCCCAATTAGAGTCAAATCAATAAAAGCAGGGTAAGCTTTAATGTGGCATAAGACACAAATTAGATCAATCCCTTCTCTGACGTTAGTGGCCAAATAGAAAACTTGGTACGGAAGCCACTTGTTGACATCACAAACTGGCCTCTTCCTGTTACAGAAAGGGATCTGAGAACAAATGCAGTTCATGTCACACATATCCAGATATTAGAAAATTAAGCTCAAGAATAACCATAAATAAAGAAATAATAGAATACATTTTGATGGGAAATATGTGTTCATTATTTTTATCCGCTGTCTGTCTTTGTACATCAACAGGAAGGTGAAAACATTTCAGCACAGCCAGTGGCCCACTTCTGCCCCCAGTCTAGTTAGTGTCATAGTGTCGGTGATAGAGGGAAATGGTGTAGCAGAGCTTCTGCTTATCTGCTTTGTCCTCATCATCTGACTACACATACACACACATAAACACACACCCTTCCCCTCCTCCTGTTAGCCTCAGTCCCCTGTCTGTCTGCAGCATCAGATACAGTTCAACACAGCTTTGACATCTCTCTCAAACACACACACAAACACACAGTTTTCAACTGGATTTCAGTGTTCTTGGCAGCACATGTAGCCGAAGAGGAAACTCATTTAACCGTAGAGTATTCACTCTGCTAAACATAACTAAGCAAATATAAACTGATCCCTGTTTAATCCCCTCCCTTCTCCCTGTCATTCTGGTCCTTTACTCTGTGTTCCTGGAAATTCCTGTTTATCCGTCTCTCTTTTTTTCCTGCTCCCTTCTCTTAATTTCTTTTTCTTCATCTGCATGTGCGATGTGCAATCGACCCTGTGTCCCCCTCCCCCTCCCTTCCCCCACTGCATGTCAATGTTCTGTCTTTCCTGTCACTCTCTTACTCTTTCTTGCTCCTTCTTTCCCCATCCCTTCCTCCTCCTATTTCTCTTCCTCAGCATGGACGTTCAGAATTTTCATGGGAAGGAATCAATGTAAGTGTTGTGGCATCATTCCTCCATCTAAGTTTCTCTCCCTATCTGTTAATTTGACCTGTTCTGATTTAAATCGCCCTGTAGCGATCAGCTGTTTCTCCCTCATAGCCCCCCACCACCCCTTCAACTTTACAATCGATCTTGCGGTTTTATCATACTGGTGCACGGTAGTAAGCACAGTCAGATTTTTTTTTAAAAAGCACAAAGATATTTGGATTTTGGGTAATACAGCGTTTGTCTTTTGTATTAACCCAACATCTCCATCACTTCTTCTCTCCACTCACCCCTGTCTTTAACACACACTGTGTCAATGTCTTTGTGTACCCCCTGTCACTCCATCCATGCTGCCCTTTTCTCCACGCTCCCCTTGCCCTCTCCTCCATTCCTCTCTCTTCTCCCCCTACAGCTGTCTATGGAAGACACCACATCAATTCTGCCTCGGCTCAAGAGGAACTCAAACGCTTATGGCATCGGAGCTTTGGCTAAGTCTTCTCTGTCAGGTGTGTCAGGTGTGTGTCTGTGCTGATTCTGGTAAAACGACCCCATGCTGGCTCCGTCCTCGTCGGGCACTGGAGTCAGCATGGTACCCTAAATGGGTTCCCCTGCATCACTTCCTATCTACACTGAGATATCAGTTGTCAATGGCTCCTTGGGAGCCATTGATGGAATGACTTCAGCTTGAAAAACACAACAATCACACACACTGCATTGTCATACAGCTTGTTGCTCAGAGGAAAGGTGAGTGGTGAGTGGGAAGTGGAGTTTCTTTATGTTAAGTGGTTGTGAAATTGTGCTGTTCTAATTAAGTTTGGATGTTTAACTGTGTAAAGTGCTGTGTTAAAACACTTGAGTTCAGTGTAGTGCAGTGCTTTCTTTGAGTGCAGTGTTTTTTGGTTTTCTCCAGCTGTTTTGCAGTTTATGTGGATATTGAAGTACAGTGTAGTGAAGTGCAGCCGCTATACTGTGTGGTGTGGTGCTAATTTGTCCAATAATTTATTCATAAATCTCATCCCCATGTGCCACCATCAGAGAGAATCAAACCAAAGAGGATTTAGACTCAGTATCGTCATATGTTGCTCGCATGAAATATGGAGCAAAGCAGATATGAGCTGGTGTTAGAATGACAGCAGGAAATTAATTTCTCCTTTAAAAGATGTATGTTCAGCAGCGTTGAGTCAAGTTCTCAGACAAACACAGAGAAAGAGCAATTTTCTGCTTACCCAGTGCAGCGTAGCAGAGGTGTGAAAAAGCTATCATGTCAACAAGCCAACTGCTCATTACTCACGACACACAGCCGCCTCACCCCAATTAACCTGTTCCATCCCATGATGCACTGGTGTCAGGCAAGACACATCCACTGCCTCCTCTCCTCCATGTAGTGTGACCAGGTGATGACTCATTAAACACATAGATGTCACCCCCACAGCCCGCATCATTTAGCTGTTCTTATAATCCATGCTCATGGCCATCCTCATTTAACAACATACATATGATTAGTAGGATTTGACTGATAATGTTTATGAAAACTGGTGGAGTTTTGCTGAGGTTTGCAGATGAGTATTCATAAGATCATTTAAAAAAATGTGCCCCAAAATTCCCAGATTTATCAGTTTATTTGTCAGATCCTAAAGGATCTGACAAATAAGCCTGGAGTTATATTAATATGAAAAAGAAAATGGGATAAAAGGCTTTGACTGCATTGATTGTTTAATTTTTAGCCTCCCAGTTGTCAAATTGTGTTATCAGTCCGACCTTACTGGATCCACATTTACATCAGGCATCACAGCTTCCATGATCCCACAGCAGTATACACGCAATAATAACATATCTGCTGTATGTCTGTTCTTCCCCCTCTGTCCATCTGCTCCTTCCACCTTTTGACCTTCATACCTGCTGCTTCTCTCTCTTCTCCTTCTGCTTCTCTCATCTCATATAATCCTCCCTTTATCAACCTCCAATCATTGACCTGTTCCTCTGCCATCATCTACTTTCCATCTTCTTTCATTTGGCTGTCCTCCCCTGCTTTTCTTCCTTCCTCCTCTTTCCCACATCTTTCCCTTTACTCAGGAGTCACTCGTACTATGAAGGAAAGGGTGACGAAGCCAACAGCTATGGCCCAGGGGCGCGTCGCTCATATGATTGAATGGCAAAATTGGGGGATGCAGACGGTGGGCGCAGGAGGCATACCCCAGTCTCGCACCACCACCCAGGAGCGGGAAAAAGAGCGGCGGCTGGAGAACGACGCCTACAGCGACCTCAGTGATGGAGAGAAGGAGGCTCGTTTTGCTGCAGGTCAACCATCATCAGCAAAATGATGCCCGCAACAGCTCATTTTGGGGGGATTTATTTAAACTGTTCAGCCAATTAAACCTGATGTAGGTCTCAGCAGTGAGCAGGATTTGTCCTTTGAACTCTGACTTCAGGTATCCTGCAGCAGTTTGCCATCTCAGAGGCAACACTCTTGGCATGGTCCTCGATGGACGGTGAGAGTCCGCGGTCAGGATCAAACCAGGGCAGCGTGGCTCACCTGAGTGAGGTCAACCAGGAGAGCATTACCAGTCGAGGTAAAAGTCTGGAGATACAACAGAAAGCAGCTGTTTTACAAGCAATGATTACATAGAGGTTAAGACAAAACCTTAATAAAACCAAGATTAGTTTTTGTCATGTAAAGTATCCTCTCTTTATATCACACGGTTAACTCGGGAACATTTCTCGTCATGAAGTTTGAGGCACAGACAATTACAAGTACTTTGCTGATTTAGGATAAACATTATTAGGTGCTTCATTAACCTTATCCTCCCCAGAGTTTCATGCATTGAATCTTATTTTATTTGTTGTACAACAAAAGCAAATATAATCTTTTGTCAGACTTTTCCAAGCATGGCACGTTTACTGAAGAGGCTGCCTAATACCACAAAGACTAAGATGGAAATAGCTTTTTCAAGGCTTAATTTATGTTGCCACAAATTTAGTCAAACACCATTTCATTTTTCCTGCAGGTTCAGTAACATCACTGTTGCTGTTTGTTATTATAAGGATGTAATTTTGTCTTTAATTCACAACTTTGGCAAAAGGAAAAATGAAGGATTTTCTTGGAGTTTTTCAAATCTTAGTCCGTTGATAAACATAAGGATTCCTCACCGTATTGCAGACTTCTCCCAAGAGTCCATTATCTATAGAGCTCAAGCTTTTTTGGTTTGGCCTCACAGTTGCAGAGCAGCTTGTGTCTGAATCTGAATTTGAGATGAAAGTTTCCAAAAAAGGGGGAAAAGCTGAAGGCTTAAGGGATTAATGCATTTGCCTCAGATCATCCAATAATTTTTATGTCAAACAAACTTTTGGTACAGGTTGAAAGTGTTAAGCAGTGTTAACTCTTGGGCCTAATTTTTCAAAATGAGAAAAGAGGAACTGCAAGAAATCAAGGCCGTAGTTGCTTATACAGTTTGACAAGAGTGATGACTCAACAGTATGAGGTGTGCCAGTGTTCAGACTGTATTCACTGCATACTGAAAAGCTTCAGTCATAACACTTGTTAAGGCAGCAATAAGACATTTCAGGCAGTATTTTTTACATAGATTGTCATCAAACTAATCTCTACTTTGATTATTAGCAGTAGCTAAAACAGTTGGTTATTAGAGTATGTTTTTTTTTTTTTTATGAGCGACATTATAACTCATTATGACCCAGATGTCTTACCAGACTAAAAATAATAGAATTTGGGATATGAGGGGCCAAAAAATCCCACAGAAGGAGTTCCCTCTCACAAGATTCAGTGTGTTGTGCTTTTTGCTTCAAAACCAACACATACAGCGTTCCTGCCTCCATCTGTTCTCCTGTTCTGAGGAGCTGCTGCATCGCTCGTTTTTTTCAGATCAGATATTGCACCACTCCTCAGCAGAGGTGTGGCCTCACACGTACGTCTCCCAGGGCCACTACTGCCTCTCATCTTCAGATGCCTGGGAGCCGACCAACAATGATCCCTCCGGCGTGGCGTCTCCCCCTGCTGGCTCCTATGTAATGGGGACGGACGGCTATGACGGACAGGCGGCAGCAGCTCACTTCCTGTCTCAGCAACAGCAGCAGCAGTTCAACCTCCAGCAGCAGAGTCAACTGCAGCAGCTGCAGCAGATCCAACAGATCCAGCACTACCAGCAGCAGCAGCTCCTGCAGTATCAGCAACAACAGGTGATGGATGCCGAGCAGGTGGAGTCTCAGTGTGTGCCTTTAACTTATAAATAAAACAAAGGATGCAAGAAGAGAAGGCTCAAATTTTTTGCATCTGATTTCAAAGGGGAAAGCAATAACTGTTAGTAACTACATTCAGCTAACAAAGTAGCTTTAACTTATTTTGCATTTACAAAAAACAACAGTTACCACCTCAAAATTGATCAGCCCCTCATCTCCGCCTGCACACAAAACAATAGCAGACATTGTAAGTGGTGTACTGTTTACTGTATACTGGACTGTTAATGGCAGCTTTCCAGGAATGATGGATTTTAAGTTGGCATGCAGATTAAAAGTAACTGGCATCTCAGATCTCAATTGCCTCTTTACTTTACTGCTCACTCTCTATGTTTTCTGACCGCAGTCTCATCCTTGTGTTTTTAGGCTTTGGAGCACAGGCTGCACAGTGCCAACCACTCTTTGCAAGCGACACCCAACAGCACCATCCACAGTCTAGTTCATCCTGTTCACCCTCCATTGGTTGATCTGTGGAACACGGGGCAGATGGAGGCCTATCAAGCGGAAGCTGGAGGCTACATGGGTGTGGCGGCAGTGGTGGAGCCGAGCTTGTGTGTTCCCTCTGGAGACGAGATGGTGGGAAATGAACACTCCCCGTTACTGGAGCAGCAGGAGGAGGAGGTCAAGGTGAGGTGAACATGTGGTTGTGTTCCATAAATTATCTCGTCAGTGATAATTTATGGTATCTGGTATTTGTATCTGTCTGAGCAAGGGGGTTTTATTCAGTCAACTCCAACTTGTGTATTATTCACATTAATGCCATTTCAAAATGAATTAAAGATTAATTTTTGATCACATGCTGTTCTCTGTGCTGCATTTCAGCATTTCTCATCGTCAGGCCTTTTCTTATTCAAATTTTTATAAAGAAATACTCCTAATTTTTTGTTTTTTAATTCTCGTTACTAACCTGATCAGAAATAAATTATTTGTGAAATCATCCAGATATTCTTCCTTTTAGGATTAGCTTATTTCTTTAAAAAATGTTTTAAAAAAATTTAAAAATTAATAAAATATATATAAAAATTTTTTATCTCTTTTATGTACACCCTGCACTCCCCTGAGTAGCCTGCTCTGACTTTTGTGTTCTTTGTTGTTGTTGTTTTTATAGCTCTTAATTACTTTGCTCTTAATTTCCCATTATTTAACTTTGCATTTTATAATGTGTTTCCTTCGTTGTCTCTATGTCTGTTAAACCTGTAGTAAAGCACTTTGTGTGTCCATGGGGTACTGTAAAGGGCAATATAAATAAACATGATTTGATTTGATAAAATTTCCTAGGATTGCATGACATTGCATTTTTGGCAGATGTCTGATATGCCGAGCATGTTAAGTCAAAGCACATTTAACAGCAACCTTCGTTGACCAAAATGCTGTACAAGGAACGCATAAAAAAACTTCAGAAGATTTAAAAATAAATAAATAAATAAATAGAAATACAATAAGAATAAAAAAAAAATACAACTCATTTGGCCGGTACTGATATTGAAGCTGAAAATGATGTAATATTAATTTCTTGTGCAGTCTCAGAAAAATACTTGTGCTGCAGATCGTGTACTTGCCAGAGATGTCATAATGTCACATGGTGATGATGTTCCCATGCCCCACAGACCTTTTAGAAAAGAAAAACAAATAAATAAAAACAACATTCCACGGGTTTGACACCAAACATCCGCCTGTTATATTTTGGTTGATTATATTCGTGGAATGACCAACTCAGTTTAAAAAAGCCAATATCGGCTGATACCAATATCAGACCGATAACATACAGTAGTCCATCTGCAAAATTACCCTGTCTCTGAATTTCTTTTAAACATTTTGCAGTCACAAATTTTAGAATGGATGCTATTTATGCTACGCTATTTGCTAAATATGCCCATTCCTCAACAATAAAATTTGGTATGACATCTCTGAATACCTTTTTAAATTTGAATGGTTTGAATATCAATGCACTTTCTTCATCCACCGTTTATTTGGGAATATGGATATAAAGTTTCATATTCCCATTGTCGATGGATTAAATATTGACTGGCATTTGTTGAAATCTTTTTTATGACCGAAGTGACACAAATTGAGAATTGAGTGTCTTTAAGTTTTTGGAAACTGGCTTCAAATGATCTTTTCTTTACTATTTTATATGATAATGATAATGACTTGATTAATTTCCAGTGAATCTGATTAGTGCATTAAAAAAAAAAAAAGACTTTTTCTAAAATTATTTCTGAAATGGAGGTGTTGAGAATGGCAAGTGCAAATAGCAATAAGTGAAAAGAAAAGGAAAAAATAAGACATTTCCCACTCTCACCACCAAAGCTCAAAACAAATTAAAGCCACTATGGTCCCACATATTAGCTGTATTTAAACATAACTGAATTACCAAATAGTTTTTATTTGTAATCTTAATAGTCTGATTCTTGCTTGTTTTGTATCTGTCCTGTCAGGAAGAAGAGGTAACTCTGTGTGTGGAACCAGAATCAGCCACATTGACTCCACCCACGCAACAAGGGGATGCCTCTGGTGGCAGTAGTCCGGGGCAACCGCCGGCAGAGCTTAATCCCAGAGCGGAAGGCCTCCGATGTCAGCCCTGGCTTCATTCAGACACTTGAGGAGAAGGAAGAGGAGGAGGAAGAGGGGCCTCCTGCCTCTATGGCAACCAATTGAGTTCCTATCTGTTAAGAGACTCCTGACTACAAACTGACCGGGGAGTCAGCAAGGAATGAGCATAATACAACAATATATATCTATTAATCTGTTCCGTTTCAGGTATCAAAAACTTCCTGGTTGCGAGATGAATTCCACAGAGTGGTGAGCAACAGATATGAGGTGGACGCGAGCTCATGCAACAAAGGACACCTATTTCTTTATAAGCCTTACATCCCAAAGGTATGAAAAGAGGAGTGAGAATGGCAAACAGGAGGAGGAAGAGAAAGAGCACATTTCCATGGGGGGAAATGACACCACATTGACAAGAGGAGGAGGGGAATAGAAACATGCATGCTTTTTTTGAAGACAAACGACTTGACCCAATCATCGTCTTATAACGATAATTAAAATCTAACATAATTCAACATAATAATGAGAACAATTTTGTAATAAAGCAAAAAAGAACAAGAATCTATGTATAAGTGTGTGATAAGATACCAGCTTTCCTATGGGAGCGCTGCTCTGTTTACAGCTGTTACTCAACTCATTAGTGTTTAATCAAATTAATTTCCCCGTTGCATCAAAATACGTACTGTTTACTCTAATAAAGGCAACCCGAGCAATTTCACAGATGATTAAAGTAGGCTCAGAAAATCTCAGCATTTCAGTGAAATGCTGTTCAACCCCTCATGAAATCAATTCTTCTATGACGTGGCACCAGGATGCCCAAGGCACAACCCAGGGACAGGCCTGCTCTACTGACTGCACACACTAAACACTGCACAGATAAGGATTGTACTGTAAGATAGTGTGCTTCCTACTCTGTCTCTCTGTATGCATGTCTTTCAGAGTACTATGGAGTACCTGTACTATACAGCACTGTACAGACTTTGCACTGAACCCTAGTATCCCAGGTGTGGCCTCTGTGGGCCTGCAGTGGGCTTAAAAAGCAGCGGGTTTCAAGACGGAGCTGCATATGCGAATTTAGTTTTTTTTCCCTTCTTTTCTTTTCATTGCACTGATGCAATCCAACAGATCAGAGGCTGCCTTTGGACTGTTGATATTACCCATTTCCCACTCTGAAAGCTTTCAGCACCACCGACAACCAAAACCGAGCCACTTAACAACATGAACCCTCAGCTGCTTTTCTCCATGGGTGTAGACTGGGATGTACTGGGGGGAAGACCACTACTTTGAATGTACTGGAAGATGGAGGGCATGAGCGCTGCTTTTTATGTGTCCTCGTGGTCCACATGAACAAATAAGGGCGTCTTTCAGATGTGTTGAAAATGGATTCTCTGCTGGCTCACCTCGGCCACAACACACAAACATTCACACACACACATTTACACACAGAGAAATATCTAAATTGTAACCAGCAATATACAGGCAAACATTGGCCTCCCAACAGACCAGTGTCCGCTCTGTCGCATTGATGTAAATAGGGTATATAGAAATTGCCTCTCACTCACAGTCACAACTGTTCTATTGCAGTATGATTTCTTTATTTTTGTACACCTCTTGGGTCCAACTTTATTTTTGGGATTGTGCTCAAGCTTGCAATTTAGCCTGTTTATTTTTGTGTTCCACCAAACAGAGACAAATAAAACAGAGGAGCCTTTGTGTCAGAAACAGAGCAATCGCTTGAACAGGAGGATGTTTAAACCCTGCAAGCTGGAGAAACAAAAAGTACAAAAGCAGCAGGCTGAGCTTGCCGCTCAGTCAGCCAATCAGGGAACAGGACTGAAGTCTGGGACTGAACACTGAAGCGAATAGATCGGTGTCTTCCTGCTCATCGTTATTACTGTGAAGCAGCTGCTTGGAGCGTGATAGAGAATATAGTGATGTTTGAGAAGCATGTTTCAGTTGGTTTTTCTTTCACCTGAGGAAGAGTCCGTGTTTCCCAGCGAGAAGGGGCGTTAAACAGCGGCAGTGCGCTTTCTGTGCATGACTCACTGACCAACTGTACGACAACACACAAGCACTGTTTGCATCTTTTCTCTCGTGGGGAGCACCTTCTCTCACTTTGCTGATTGTGTGAGAAACTTTGAGGACAAACGATATGGTTTATTGACTTGAATGAATTTATTTATCGATTGCTTATTTATGCAACGTTGGGGACGATGTTTATTTTTCTACTGACATGTTGAATCCCTTCCAGTATAAGTGCGAATAGGCGTCATGGTTGTAAAGCAGTCTTGTGTCAGTCTGGTTTTGAGCACTTCACACTGATAGTTTGGCAGCTCTTAATTTAAAACAAAACCAAAAAAAAAAGATCTATTATCTTATTACTTTACATGAAGAATTCCCACAGTGACTGGGGGAGGTGATAAAAGCAACTTAACAGGGCTCAAAACCACAACCAGACTGTCTTCACAATGGCGCATATTAATTTATTTATTGAACAATTACTTGGTGGGGAGAAATAATGTGACAACTTGTACAGTCTATAATTTCATGTAGGTTCCAAACTTTTTGGGAGCAGTATCTTTTTCTTTAAAGCGTTTGTTGATGCTAAAATATTATAGCTCATTTGGGCTCGACTTTGCTAGAAGGAGATAAATGCACAGAAAAGACACTGCTTCAGTTTTTATTTTCCTTTTTTGGTTACATAAATCTCAATGAATGAATAAACAAACAACATGAAGCCAAATATATTTCCATGGATGTTAAGGTTTACTGATCATGTCTTTGTTAAGCAGACCAGTTCGCAGTTGAGTTCCTCGTTTTTGTGTGTGTGTGCGTATGCGTGTGTGGGCGGTGTGTGTGTGTGTAATTCTACTGCCATCTTCTAAGAGTTTCAGTAACTTATCTGCAGGCATGATGCTCACTATCTGCCTCTGGTCCTCTGCCTTTCTCCTCTTCCTCTATGTCTGTCTGTTTTGTATACTTGTGTCTGTCTGTATGTCTGTCTCTGTACAGTAAGTTGTCAACTTTCTTTCTGGAAGAATCACTGCCTGAAAAAAAAAAGAATAGAAAAATAACTTTTCACCAGTCAAAAAGGGATTTGAAGCAATCACACATATGATATAAATAGAGTTTGAAGGCGTGTGGCAAAAGAAAAAAAGAAAAAAAAAAGCAACTGCTGTATAAAATGCTGTGTAAAATCAGATGGCTTGTGTACAAGTTCATAAAATTGGGTTTGCTTTAAATGAGGCAGTTTGACTGATAACACTCACACCTATGCATGCTTGTTGGACAGTTGTCACAGGTCAGTCCTTCCACATGGTTTCCCTCCTCTCTTTTGTCAACAGCACTCTGTTTCTTTCTCTTTCTGTCCCCTGTTTTTCCTGCACGACAGAGCCTCCTTCACTCTCTCCAGTTCCTTTACCTGTCTCCTCTTCTTTTTCTCTGGTGGAGAAAGAGCAAATAAACAAACCAACAAATGGCATTTCTTGTGAATGTGTTGATCTCTCTTCACAAGTTGTAAATAATTAGGCTCTCACATGTTCCTCTTTTGTTCTCTGGGGCCTCGATACATGTGATGTGTCCTGTTCTCTTGTGTGTTTGCTGGCAACTGGTGCTTACTGTATCTGGCCAGCTTATTTGTGCTTTACAGGAAAAAAAAAAAAAAACAAGCAAAAACCAGGAATCACCAAGGAACTGGCAGCAGTGTAAACCAGCCTCTTGTGCTTTTCCAAAAAACCTTCCTCTATGGTCCTTATCAGGGATTTTATGCCAGGAGAATATTAATGGCAAATGCTCACAGACAGGCCTCCTCCACTGGGACTAACTGCTTATTTGTTCAAACTCACAGAGGAAGCAGTCTGAAACACATTGCTGACCTTCACAATGCAAAGATGTTTATATGCTTAAAGGTTTTCTCCTTTCAAGCTTGAACACTGAAACCGACAAGGTGGTATTTTCCTAGCCTCCCTAGCAGCTTATCTTTTTGTTGGTTCATTATGTGTTGATAAATTGTCATAGAACCTTCCTGATCAACAGCTTTAGTTATACCTTAGTTCCTCCTGCTGCACCAGCACACAGTTAACATGCTGTTAGATTATATGTCAACGAATAAGGCACACGCATACCTGATTGGATTTATGGATAAATCCAGTACATTTTCACCTCAGAGTTTATAGAATAACTGTGTATAATCTGGGAATCTGATATGTAAACTGTGCACAAAAAATAAGTAAATTTGTGTTTGGTCATTTATATTTTATCTTTAGTAATGCCAGTTAGTATTGTATTATACATTGTTGGAAAGCTTGATTGGTCACCTTTACAACATGGCATAACTTGTAAGGATTGTGCTTCTGTGGAATGAGCTATGCATGTGACCAGCGCTCACTAAAAATATGCCATAATCCCCTACAATTTTCTCCTGTTGGGATTCACTCTTCTTTTAAGTTGCTTGGTGAATTGGATGATTGCACTTTCCCACAGTTATAAGAAAAAACAATACATTTTAGTAATTGATACTTTTTTTCCATTATTAATTTTGCACTGTAGCATGTGTGGCAAGGTACGCATCAGTGGGCCCAGGCAGGATTTGATCCCCAGATTCCAGAGTGAAAGTCATGCACACTGACCATTCAGCCAAAGGAACATCCCTGTGGCCAAGTAGCCAGGGCGCATGATCAGTCGGAGGCATAGTGACAGGACCGTCAACTACCACACAAGCACGCAGCTACAACAGCCTGGTGGCATTTTGCTGTGGGATGACGTCTTGTTCATCAACCAGAGGTTGTTAGAGATCAGCCAACACACTAATGTGGTCACAGTATCATGTACAGTATGCCCAAGATGATACCACAAGTATTCAGTTAGTTTAAGGTCTGAACTCACCACAAGTCATTTCATCCTCCCACTACACTGCAAAAATTCAAATCTTACCAAGTATATTTTTCTAATTTCTAGTCGAAAAATCTCATCACACTTAAAATAAGACAAAATTACCAAAGGAGAAACATTTCAGTGAGATATAAAAACCTGTTTTAAGACAAATGCATCTTATTTCAAGATATCTTATCAAGAAAATTTTACTTGTTCCGTTGGCAGAATATTTTGCTTATTACAAGCAAAAATTATTTGCCATTCTTGAGATAAGTAGAAAGATTTTTTTTTTTTTTTTTTTTTGCTTGTAATAAGCAGAAAATTCTGCCAGTGGAACAAATAAAATTTTCTTGATAAGATTTCTTGAAAAATGATGCATTTGTCCTAAAACAAGTTCCTATATCTCACTGAAATGTTTCTCTTTATGTGATTTTCTCTTATTTTGAGTGTAATGAGAAATATTTTGACTAGAAATTAGAAAAAAATATACTTTGTAAGATATGAATTTTTGCAATGTATCAAATTCCAGAGGTATTTTGTGATGATCCTAGCTTTAATGGGGGGTGGGGGGAATCTCCCAGATTCTGGAGATATGGGATCACCGCTGGCCACAAAAGCTCATTCCAACATGTCTTTCTCTCAGTTAGGTGTCACACATCTGTGACTGGAACACACCCGGCAGTCTCACAACAAGAGTGAGACACAGCAGGAGAATATCGCTGGGGATGATGGCAAATTTTGGGGGGCATTACTTGCACATTTTGTTGTGTTGCTCATTCCACAAAAGTGCTATCCTTACAAGTTATAGCTTATTGTGATGGTGACTGCTTTCCAAAGATGCATAATGCAAAACCAATTATTTTCCTTTAAAGGGAGAATTGACCAAATGCAAGTTTCCTTACTTTTTATGCTTCCTTGTCTGGTTCCTACGAACCTCAGAGCTACAACATTGCTTAAACGCATGAATATTTGACATTTTAGCCTTAATATGATCAAAAGTGGGTGATAGAAAATGAGCGTGAATGATAATGCAAATGTGGTAGTGACTTGCTTATGAATGGAGTTGAAAAAAACGTTCTTGTGCAACCGTGAATATAAAAAGTTTGTGAGCCTTTTTCTTTTTGTTTGTCTCCTCTCTGTGGAGAAATAAGTGCAACTTAATATTTCAGTTACCTTCTGATCAGCCTGGATCACAGTGCAGAGAAATGTTGGCTGTAACTCTGGGGTGTTTGTGGGTGTCCTCACATGTAGCCCTTACCATGGGGTCCTTTAAGAACTGAGTTCAGGGCATATGCTTTTAATATGTTAACGAACATTTATTCCTTTAAAACCTTTTACTCATTTACTACAAAAGTAATCTGTGTGCACATTCAGAGAAAGTAGACACGTTTGGTACATGTTCCATTAAATAGAGTCCAATCTAAATATAATCCAGATTAGCTCCCCCCAGCAAATGTATTCAAGTTAATTCAGTCCAATTAATGTTATGCTGTTCCTGTCCTGACTGTGCACAGGGTGGCAGGTAACAGAAAGACGCTTGCTGGGAGGCAGACATTTACCTTGAGCTATTAAAAAAATAAATAAATAAAAAGAAAAAGGGGGGGGGGGGCACAGAGACCAAAATGGGGGTTATTAGCATCCTGGATAAGATGCAACAATCCAGGACCAAATAATGAAGTGGAAAAAGGTTCTTATGCTGTAAAGAGGCATGTCTTTTATGCAAATTATAAACATTTTCTTTTATTAAAACAAAAGTTTCTATTTTGGTCTCACCCAGCTATGAAACATTTTTTGCTTTTGCAGACTTCATGTTCATGATGGCAGAAATATTCTTTTTGTGGAGTAGTGGCTTCTTCCTTGCAGCTGTGCCATCCACATCATTGTGATTTAGTGTTATGTTGGAAAAATGTCAGTATAAGCCAGTGGGAAAGAGGCCTTTAGTTGCATACAAGTTACCCTGAAATTATTCGGAACCAAACATGAGTTGTGTATCTCAGACTTCTATTGGACCCTGTTCCTTATGGAGTCACACACACCTGATTCCTGTTTGCCAGCACATCAGAAGTTCACACACCTTCACGGCTCACATACATGTTGTAATGGATCATTATCTTATCATGATATGAAAATATGTTCAAACTTGAGGCAGAGAATTTTAAAAAGGGTTAGAAATTTAAAGTCTAATTCCATCTTCCAGAATGACAACCCCTCTCCCCCCAGATCATCACAGAGTGAGCTTTACGTACTAGTGTGGCAAACACAACCATAATGGTTGACCTTCAACAACTCCTGATTGGGAATGGGATGCCAGTCCACAACAAAATGTGACCAAGCTGATGACCAGTGTGAGAAGGAGTTGACAAGCTGTTATGGCTGCATATTAATCATCTATGCTACACAGGTGTGAACAGTGAGAAATGGCCAATATATGTTGTTTTTTTCCTTTTTTCTGTGGGAAAGTGCAATCAGCCAGTCCACCAAGCAACTTCAAACAAGTGTGAACACCAATAGGACAACCCTGCAGGGGATTAGAGCATATTCATGTGGGCACAACTACAGAGTTTTTTCCAATCCTATACGATACCTGGGCTGAGTGTATCAGCCGATACCTGAAACCGATCCAATACTACCGTTGAATAGATAAGTCACATACCTTGCCATGTGAGTGAAGATGTCAGGCTTGACATAAACATTTACCCTTTTTATATGTTACGACCCGTCTAGGGGTGGCCAGATCGCACCATGAAAGATCCATCCTCGTCAGACCTCAAGCAGCCACAGCACACAGTTTTCAGCATTTTATGTGATTTTTATTATTAAAAGCATGGCTTTTCTTGAGTGAGTAACAACTGTAGAGGAGTGGTTATCGTCAGAGTGAACTAATGCTGAAAACAACAAACAAAACAAAACTACCTTGTTTACCAAAACTTACCTGTCCGAAAACAAATTAAACCAAATGACAAAGACTTACCTCCCTAACTAAAATAAACAGGAGAAAACAGAATAAAATAAACGGCAGTTCACTCCTACAAACTCCTCACTAACATACAAACATGATTCACACAACAGCACGATGTGGCTGGGTTGAGGTGAGCTGAGAATGGATGACGACATGACCCGCTGCAGCCTCTTTTATGGATTCGCCGCCAATCAGGCCACCAATCCGTCGACGCGCTGACCTCCAACGTCCAATCACCGACAAGCACCCGCACACTCAAATTTGCATAATCAAAACCCTTGCGACTCCAGTCGTAACATTATATATAAAAAAGGTAAGGAATTAACACAAATATAAATGTACTTATTATCTATTAACAAATAACGTGTACATTTATTATGATATTAATAAAAACAGAAATGACTGGATCGGAATGCTGGATCGGCCAAATTCATCCAATATCCAATCCAGCTAATTTGTCAGTACAGAGCTGACCCGGATTGGTGCATCTCTGGGCACAACCCACATGTTGCTCATTCCACGTATCACAATTTGCAAGTTATACCTTGTTGAAAAGGTGAGTAATTCAGCTTTCCAACAATGTAAAATACAACATACAGTACCAGTTGGTATTTTTAAGAGGGAGAAATAATAGACCAAATACAAATTTCTTTTTTTTTTTTTTTATAGATGCATTAAATTGGCTCCATTTAAGACTAATCTTAACAGCCTTTATTCTGTACCAGTGCATACTTTTAATATTACAGTTAGTTTAAAGGAAAATGTAGCTGAAATATACAAAATCCCGAACATAAGAGTAAAAAGTGCAATATTTTGCTTCAAAATACAGTGAAGCATTAATATATAGTAAAATAAAGCGGAAATAGAGAATCCTTCCAGCTGTACTACAATTCAGTACCCAAGAAGATAAGACTAACTTTAAAAAAAAGGATCATGCCAATATTTTGCAAGCTAATAAATTAAGATGCAAACTTTAAATAATTCAAATACATGAGTAGACAATTTAAATTTTATTATCTTTAAAAATTACAAACTGCGAATAATGATTTAAATATTTTCCATACAGGAAATGTGCATAATCTTATTCAAAATCAACCTCAATCAGTAAACTTTAAATGAGTGATCTCTTTGACCTTCAGGTCAAATTAATTAAGTCTTTAAGGATATAGTATTTAATTATTATACACTTCATTGCTGTCAGTTGACAGTAACCCACTTGCAATTAATAAAATGAATAAATATCGATACATACAGACATTCAACATTTCCAAGACAGGGATAGAGGTGGAACATCAGTCATACTGTATGTGGGACTAAATATGTGCAGTTCACACAGGAAGGCACCTGAGATTTCAAAGAGTGAAAAAGTGAGACTGTTGAGAGAGTAGAAAAAACTATCCAGTACTACACGTTTTAAAGGCTTTGTGTGCACCAGCTCGTCCTGCTTGCTGAGAGCTGAATGTCTGTGGAGGCTGCAGGAGGCCCAACTCCTTCACCCACACCAAAGCTCTGTCTCTGGGCAAAAGGAGAGAAATCAAGACCAGGTAAAAGTCTTTCTTCTTCAGACCCAGTCCTCCTATATGGGTTCATCTGACTCCTCGCTCTCCCTGTCCTCCTGCAGGGATGACAGCGTAAGGACAGGACTGGTGTGTGACATAGGGGAGGCAGGGGGCGAAAGGGACATCGGAGAGGAGGTGGAGGGTGAAGCTGCCTCCTGAGCAGCACCGTCGGCTCCGGGTGCTGTGGCGGAGCAGCTGGTGGTGCTCCTTACACTGCCGGGGGAGGACGGAGCTGTATCAGACCCAGGAACTCCTCGAAAAGATGGCACCTTCCCTCGCGAATCCTCCCTGGACTCCTTCCTTACCAGCTCCCCCTCCCCTCTGCTCCCCTCCCCCCACAGGTCCCTGTCCCGCGTGGGCGAGGAGGGAGATGATGGAGGCTGGTGCTTCTTTGTTTTCCTGCTGGCATCTCTGAAGCTGGCCAGGGGTGGACGAAGCCTTACCCCGCTGCGAGTTGAGCCCTCTATAGCCTTCTGTAGCTGTTAGAGGAAAAAAACAAGGTTAAAATGCTTACAGAGGCCACTCAGAGAGCAAACAAATATGTGAGTAGCAATATGTGATCAGAAAAGTGAACATCCAGGGAGATGAGTTGTGAGGGCGGTTGATGGAATTGCTGCATGAATCAGAGCGTAAAGCATGAGGCACCACAACTGCCCACAAAGTGAGATCATCACAGTTTGCTGACATGCCACATTACCGGATAAAACCAAGAAAGGTGACAAAAAATCATGCACGTAGAGAAAACATGAGGGATGATTTTACCTCTTTCAGAGCCACAACACCCACCAGCTTTCCAATGCTGGTGACATAGGCGTGACTGAGACCCAGCAGGGAGAACAGAGTGTGGGTCTGAGTAATGAGAGAGAGAAGGACATGATCCAGTCAGTGTTAAACGTGATGTACTGTGACAGCATTCTGCTTGCATGGCTGCACTGGTAAACAATTCCTCTGCAAATATGAGAGCAAATATGCAGTATGACAGTGCCGCAGAACTGTAGCATTAAAATGTGGGATTTAGCCTTTCTGATTGAATAGAGGAAACCACAGTAAGCTTTATTCTCAGTGACTGCCATTTCTCTTCAAATGAATAAATAATAAATAACACCAATTCTAAAAATGTTGGGCTGTCATGTAAAATGTAAGCAAAAACATAATGCAATGATCTGAAAATCTTTAAAAAAAATACTTTATAAAGGTCTAAAGTGGAGGCTTTTGATCTTTGAGCCCTTGAGTGGGACTGCATTAAAAACAGGCATGATTCTGGACTGAAAATCTCTATGAGGTCAGAAACGCTTTCAGAAATCACTGTCGGTGAAAACTGTTTAGCGTGCAGCCCACAAATGCAGGTTAAAGTTCAGTTATGCAAAAAAGAATCCATATGTGAACACAATCCAGAATCACTCCTGGACAAAGCTATTTTAAAATGGTCCGAGGCAAAGTGGAAAACTGTTCAGAGGTCAGATGAATCTAAATTTTTAATTCTTTTTGGAAACTATGGACACCTTGTCTTGCAGAAAAGAGAGAGATCCTTCATGACATTGCATTGGTGGATTTTTCAAAAAAAAGTTTTTTCTTAGCTTAATCATAGGAATCTTAAGGAATATTGAAGAAGGTGAAAATCTACTGCCATATTACATGACAAAAGAGCACCATCGACATTTAAATGAGACTGAAACAGGTCACCAGGCACTGACAGGTTAGTAAGTTCAGCTGCTGTGATGGGAGACACACACTGACTCCAGATATTGGGCTTTTGTCTGAGACAAGGCTAAAAAGTTTGTCACAAGTGGAGATACAAAGACACAATATTTGATCAGCCAAAAGATTATTCTCTAACCCCCCCCCAAAAAAAAACAGCTTTGACAGACACTTTTCAATTAAACATTTTAACTTGTCATTGCAGGGCAAAGTCCTGAAATTGTCTTAGCCTACACTATATCGTACAAGGCAGTCAAAACTGCCGATTGTTAACAAAAGTGAGCTACATGTTGTTACTCAAGCTTGCAAAACAGAGCAAGTCTTTTGGTGACAGTGAATATTTAATATTATTGCTTGCTTACATAAGCCCATTTTTCAGTTCCATTGTGCAATGTGTGGCCGTCTGGAAAAAATGCTGCATACCTCTGGTCTGGGTACTCACAAAATACAAGAGAGATGACCCTGTTCTTTTTTTTTTTTTTTTGCTTGTTCCATCATTCAGACGGTTTCTGAGCAAGTCATTTAGATTTTGTAGCCAGTTGTTACATCAAAAAGGGGGAAAGCGCTGCCCCCAGCAGGCGAACAGATCAGTTGTGAAGCACAGATTGAGTTTAGATTAAGATCCTATTTATCAAAATCAGGATGTGCAGCTGCTTCAGAACACACAGTTCATATTTCATCACTGGAGATCTGAGCTCCAACCAGAACATGCCGAATATGGGAGAATATGACTCTTAAATCAAGAGCATAGTTGGTAAGTTTGAGAAAAAGGGTTCACTGAGAAAATGTCCCTGTTAGAAATAATGTAACACTGACTACTACTAACTAACTACAAATGTCCTGCTCTCCAGTTTGAGAGCATTCAGACTTTTTCTGTCATCAGTTAAATTCCCGTAAGTTTTCAGTTCCCCTCTTAGATTTTTATTCCAGACATGATGTTGATTGTTGCTGAATCCTTGTGGAAGCACTTGTTTTGCTTTACATGCTCTTCAGATGACTCCCTGGCTCAAACTGAAGAGCATGCATTTGTACAAGCAACCGTGTATTTGAGGGCAGAGAGAGTCTTGAGCTGGAGCAGAGCACATTTACATGCAAGGAGAGAATTTTGCAGAGTGAGGGAAGAATTTTGATAGGGAGCAATACAATATGAAAGTGAAAACAAGGACTCTTTGCTTGAAATCCAACACAAAAAAACCCACATTCTTAATACAAGAAAGTAATATTCTCTCTGACAAATGATTGCACCAGCGAGCATGCATGGTACATGGCACACATCTAAAGAACTGAAAGCTTCTTTTTTTGGCTTTATACTGTAGGAGGATCCCTGTTTGTGCAAAGTCAGCAAGGTGCATGGCTAATGTGGCTTATGCTAACATCTTTTTGCTTCTCTCCTGCAAGCACTGCAATTTAATGTCACAATTAAGCCATTGTTATATACAACATACAGTATATTTAAGTATGAAATAGCGGTTAAAATGCAGCTCATTAACTCCATGTTATTTTTGCAGAGAACATGAAAAGAATAATCCACATGAGATGCCATTTTTAATATGCACTCAGAAGTACACTGACATTTAAAAAGTTCATTATATTGGATATTTAAAGGAATAAAGGAATATTTAAGGAATATTTACAATTTAAATGTTTATTTGCATTGTACGCACCTTTCTAGGTCTGTTTAGTATAAAGACAGAAAAAAGGCTAAATAATTTGTCAAAACCATCCAAAATCTGCCATCTAGCACAGTAACACTCACTTGAGAAAGTATTGGTGGTTATGCGGCAGGTCTTTTCTTGGTTAGGATCAGTCATTAAAAAAATTAAAAATAAAAATCCCTCAGTATGTTATCTTCTACTAACACTACAAAATGTCTTTTTAAAAAGTCAGTGTAGGTACTGATAAAACAAATAAGATCAGGTGTGGTGCAAAATGCTTTTTGAGGTGCTTTCAGGGTCCCAGAAGGCTAATTCTTCTGAGTGTTGTTGATTCTGTTTTCTGTTGGCCAGAAAATGCAAAAATCTGCTCCTTGAAAATGAGAAATGTGACCATGCATAAATCAGTCTGGGTGTCCAGGATTTGCATGTGATGACACGTCGCCCATGTGATGCTGCGGTCACCTTGTGCAGAGATGTTCTTTCCACCAGCTGAAATGGGGAGGGATCTATGCGTATCTGCTCCATATCGATTGGTTTGCCCAGCTCTGCCTCTTCCCAGGCTTTGATCTGTGTAAGCCAATCGTAAAGCAGAGAGATGGACTCAGATTAGACAGATTTTTAATTGTTGATTAGAGAACTGATTTGTTTGACTTATTGTTGGCTGTGTGGATGGTTAATCAGCATTGTATGGTACCTCCTCTGCAGACATGGTGTCAGCTAATGGAGGTGTTGTGGCTTCCTGAAGGGAAAAACGGAGTAAAGCCAATCAGTCAGCAGATAGCCAACATCAGCTCCAATACCCATAATAAGACATCCCCTGGTGGTTTCCAAGGCATCACCTAAAGGTGTCACCTCAATTGCATGCATCATGTTATGCTCCTCCCATCACATTAGCTGCCATGTTGGACCTGTCTGAGCTGTCACTGCTAACTTGAAAGCAAATCGCTGACATGCTGTTCCTTTGACTTCTCTGCCACAAAGTAATACGTGTGTGTGAGGATGATCTTGAGTACCTGAGTTTCAGTCTGGCCTGACGAAGATGTGGAGGAGAAGAGTCTCTGAAGAGTCCTCCTGACAGATGGCAGCTTCCGCTTGTCTGAAAGCATGGCACCAAGTTGCATGTCAGAAAGGAGAGACTGACATCTGATGGGTGAATTTGTTGTGATGAGTAGGGGAAATACTGTTACCTGAGCCTGTGTGGTTGATGGCGGGCTCCTGGGGCTTGGGGGATGACAATGGTCCATTACAATCCTCTTGCACAGGAGCTGCAGTCTGGGGGATGCAACGTGGTCGGTGAATGCTTGGTAAATTTGAGCAGCAAATGGACAACAATTACCTCTAACTTATTTCTTCCACCTTGTCTGTGCCCTCTTCTCCCTCCTCATCTACAAAGGTGAAGGACTCCCAGCTGACTTTCGAGCCATGGCCGGGTGAACTTTGGCCCCTTTCAAAGACTCGCCTCTCTGGTGAGAGCCACCAGTCTAAGACAGCCTGGAGCTCCGTCCTCTCAATGGAACCAAGGAGAATCATTGATTCTGCAGAATATCAAAAGTGTAATTTGACATTTGGATACATTTTTACTCTCTTGGCTGTAAGAAGGGAGTTAGTTTGGCTGAGCACAAAACCTGGAAAATGACTAAAGGTGAATTAGACTGAGCTTTACTGGGAAAAGACACATTAGGGCTGTTCATTAACCCGGTCTAATCCTTGAACACTAAGCTTTTAAAAGGCAAGATAGAGGCATTAAGAACCAGTGTGGTGATGTAAGTCATCCTACCTTTAGAGTCGACCAGTGGGATGGTTTTCAGGGTTGTTGACTCTAGCAGGTGGTTTAATTCCCGGAAGGTGGATTGAGAAGACAAGAATTTCACTTTGCGCACCATGATGTCCTCCACAAAGATGTTGTACTTACTGTGGAAGCAGTGACACTACAATAAAGACCATGTTTATCGCAATTGCTGTACAGCTTGATAGAGAAGTAAAATAAAGCTTTCACATTTACCTGATGTGCCCGAGGGCCAGCTCAGGCAGGTAGGGCAGCTTCTTCACCTGGATGATAGAGTCATACAGAGAAGGTTGCAGACCCTGGGCCACCATGTTGGCAAGAATGACCGCCACCATCATGGGTAAGATGTGGGAGATTTGACCGGTCAGTTCAAAGCAGATTACAGCAGTGGAAACTGTATGTGTGACAGCGCCGGTCATTGCTGCTGCACCTGGCAGAAAACAGATGATATATATGTGGTGAGAAGAAGAAGTGTAATTCCTCTGTAAACTGGAAAAAAAAAATCTTGAAAGAACTTGAACCCCCCTTTGAGTATTGCCTCTGGCTTTTCCCCATGTATGAGTAGATTCCGAGTCTTCATCTTATCTGTGCTTACCCTTTTTCATGATAACTTCCATCATATTTTAGTAGAATCTGCACACTTTTGAGTTTAGCTTGTATAATCCCGTGTGTGTGAAAAGAAATCAACATTAAACATGAGCCATATGATGAAAGACATCCTTTCTTGTTCACAGTCAATGGACAGAAGCAAATCTTTAAGTTCAAGTGTCAGTGGTGCGGTTTTAAATAAAGGAAAATAGAAGCATCAAACTTCATGACTCTATCTCACTTTCTGTGAATAGGAACAAAGGATGCAAATGCTGTGCAGTTGTGCACAGAGGAGGAATGTGAAAACACCTCTTCAGTGACGGATATTGCACAGATATGTGACAGTGTTGTCAAGGTCACACATTGTAGAGGCATAAACATGAGTACAAATCATTTTATGAGTGGAGTATCTTTGACTATATTGATTGCAGGCCCAGGAGGTTGCCAGATCTTTTTTTTTTAAAGGCAGACATTTATCAAATTTGGGATTTGGACATTATTGCAAAGAGATGAATTTATGAATTTAACACATTGATTTTTTCAAATTATTGCACAAATGACTAAGGTATTTCTAAAAATCTGAATTTGGCACTATCTCAGTGAGAGACGCTGATTTATGGCTTGTAGGTGCCTTGTCACAGAAGTGAACCGAATTTACCGAAAAACATTTATTCTCCTTATTTACAGTTTCTGATAGTTTTCAGGTCTTACATTTAGAATTTTTATCATTTGCTGCCAGAAACGAACTTGTTACAGGTGCTATTCTAAAAATCTGAATTTGGTCCCATCTTGGAGAAAAAAAAAAGTGAATTTTGGCATTTGTACGTATGTTATTTTGGGGGTTGTGGCTCAAAAATTTTTAAAAACCACTGATTTAAACAACTGAGACAAAATAAATGATAAAAATAGTGTTTTATTTACTATCATATTTGTTCATCCTGATGAGCATTCTCTTTAAACTTTATTACAGATTTTGCAAAAAGTCTAAGGACACAAATGTGCACGTTTCCTGTCACCCAGTAAGACTGATTTTTGTCTTTCATTCAATCCTGACCCAATCATGAAAGTTCAAGACCTACTAGGACATGTAAAGTTTAGGAGACTGACCAATGACAGCGTAACCTCCCGGCAGTATGCGGTAGACTATCCCATCAAACAGTATTCCATTTGGGAAAAGAGTGGCCATGATCTCCCCAACAAGGCGACCAAAAGCAGCTCCTTGAGGAGAGAGATAAGGCATGCTGGTGAAGACAAATTGAACTGGAGCTCAGCAGGAGAAACTGCTCTCGCATTACAAAATCCTCTTACCTAATATGAACACTGGCATAAAGGCACCCGAGGGGATGGGCATCGTGGTGGAAACTGCTGACATCCAGAACTGCAACACAAAAACAGGATCAAGGTAGGATCGAGCCCAGTCCCAGCGGGTTTTCATGCTTTTTATTTTTCAAGGCAACACCTACTGTGCACAGCAAGAGGGAGTGTGAGATACCTTCATGACGAAGAAGAGGAGGAGGATGAGGAAGACGCTGACGTGAGGATGAAGCCATGCAGAGGAGCGCCCGAGGCCGGGAGGAAGAGGGGACCCTGAGATTTTGGTCCAGGTGAAATTATCAAAGAGGGAGTTTATACACTCTCTGGGCATCAGCTGGCAGAGGAAACAGACACACAGTGAAACTGGGTTTGAACATGTACACAACACCTTACATGACTGGATTCAGCAGATTCACTGAAAGACAATGGACAATGGATTAAGTCCTCAAAACCTTTCTGGACCAAAATAGTCCTGTGTCTCATCCCTGTTGGCTTTTCACTGGAAAAACACAAAAACAAACAACCACAATGACAAACAGGCTCTGGACAGGAAAGTGATTCAATCCTTTGACTCTAAATAGAACAAACAACATACAAAAATATTTTTTGATGTTCATGCAGTTAAGTATATATAAATACACTGAATGAAAGGGAGCAGCAGAGCAAAATGCAAAAACAGCTGGAAAGATTTTAATCCAGTGAGACCTAGCAGTGAAAGGTACAGTTATAAAGGCTTCAGTTTTTCAAGGATATATTCATTAAAGTCACAATTAAAGATTCAAACTTCCGTTTCAGGGCTGTCAGAGAAAACAAAGCAGGAGAAACTTAGTGGATGGAAATCACCAAGTTTCTGGATCATGTTGTCGGCCACAATGAGAGAAAACAAAAAACCAAGATACCGGGGAAACCTTGCATCGGAATTTAGTGGGAAAAAACTGAGTTTTTATATTTCTAATCTTCTTAAAACTTCCAGAAATTCATCCCACATTTGGGGGTTGATGGTGTAAGTAAGACACAGTGTTTCATCTCCATGTGGAAAGTTCCCCATAGCAGCTAAATTCATGACAAGATGTGAGAGGAGTTCTCCTAATAAAGCAATTATACTGTTAGATGTGCAGTTTGAGAAGGGATATGGAGTGATGCTCCAGACCCAAATTAGGGTTTTGTTTTTTTGTTTTGTTTTGTTTAAGATCAAGGTTATATTTCTAGTCTACTTTCCTCAAGCTGATTTTTTAAAGGTCTGACCGGCCTGATTTCTACTTTGGCTGATTTCCATTTTCTCTCTAACATTTTGAAAAGTCAGCTGTTGTGGAAGATAAAGAATTAACAATAGCCTGATGAATGAAGAATAAAAGAGTCAATTTATTGACAAAGAATAAGCAAATGTGGCTTTGCAAACGGAGAGCGTTACTACTCTGAGGGACCGGCATTCTGGTAAAGTCTGCACAAAGCTCTGACCTTGGTTGGTTACATGTTTTAAAACACAGACAGCTGGCACAGAAAAAGAATAAACCCCTCAAGATATGGTCTTATGCATGATGTGTAACCAACACCAGAATTATGTCTGAGAAAGATTATTGACACGCCAGAGTCAGAGTAACACTCTAACAATAGGTTAGTTAGATCATTTCTTCCACATTCAAAATAATTGTGGCCTTTTTCAAAATTCAATATTCTCCCTTTAAAAACATTGTTCATAAAACACATTTACTTAACACTAATTCTCCAGAACAGTGCTTCCCAGCCTTGTTAGACTTGTGTACCCCCTGAGCCATTTTGTCATACCACAAATACTACCTCAGTCAAATGTATTGACGTTCTTCAAAGTAAAATGTACAACTGATTTTTAAATTGAAATCATTTGATTAAATCTCCAAACTTGAACATTTAATTCTCAGGCATTTAGCATTTTCAGTTCAAATTTAACATAAATATAAATATGTTGCCATGAAAGCTAATAAGCAATCTAAAAAAATACTACATTAAAAAGTAAATAAACCTCTCTGTGTTATAACAAAAACTGGAGCTCTTTTGAATAAGTACTCTTTTAAACAGACAGTTACACTTGGAAAATCAGGAACAAAACCCTGAAAAAAATAACAGTTTTACTTTGTTTTACCCATTCAACCTAGCTTTAATGAGACACCTGAGCTTGCTTATGTTTGATAAGCACTGATTGTTGTGGGGACAGTGTGGAAACAGCTGTTACCAGGACAGCGAATGCTGTCCAGTGACTGATAATATTTACCCATCATCTGGAAATAAAATATGACAAAACATTATGACAAAATAATGTTTCCATTCCCTGTTATATGCACACGTACGACTAGGGGTACGAGTGCCCCCCGGTCACTGCTCCAGAACTAACCAGACTGATCTCTCTATGTCAGGGGAAATCTAAGGACTAAAAAAAAAAAGCTCAAAGTTCTGGATGGAGCTAACTGTTTAAAATTCAACAGAAATGGGTTATTTTATCTCTACATTTCCATACCAGATTACAGTTTCTAAACCATTTTCTCATTTTTACTCATCTCAAAATATAAAAGTGTATTTGAGAGCAGGAGAAACAGGCAAAGCAGAGTGCTCTATTTTTACCTTTGAAAAAGAAAACCAATGTCCCAGCTTGTAGGAGACTGAATAAAGGCAACTAGACCTCTATGTCTTTGTTTTTGGAGATGTTTGACATTAAAAATTTGACTTTTAATTCAAAAGGCTTGTTCAGTTCTGAACAGAAAAAATAAAGCATCATCAGGAACAAAAAAAAAAGAAAAGAAAGAAAGAATGAAAAAAGAAATCCTTTACTGAAGCTCTTTAGGTTACCATGATGACTGAGAATTTACACCTATAGGCCAGTTTCTTAGGTACACCTTGCTAGTACCAGATTGGACCCCATTTGCCTTCAGAACTGCCTTAATCCTTCATGGCATAGATCCAACAACTGGAAACATTCCTCTGAGATTTTGCTCCATATTGACATGACAGCATCACGCAGTTGCTGCAGATTTATTGGCTGCACATCCATGATGAGAACCTCCTGTTCCACCACATCCCAAAGCTGCTCTGTTGGATTGAGATCCGGTGACTGTGGAGGCCATTGGAGTACAGTGAACTCATCGTCATGTTCAAGGAACCAGTCTGAGATGATTCACGCTTTGTGACATGATGCATTTTTCTGCTGAAGGTAGCCACCAGAAGATGCTACACCGTGGTCATAAAGGGATGGACATGGTCAGCAACAACACTGGTTGTTGGTACTCAGGGGCCCAAAGTGGGCTCAGAAAATCTCCCGCACATCTGTTGCCTTCCTATCAACTTGAATCAGTCTGGCCAGTCTCCTCTGACCTCTGCCATCAAGAAGGCATTTTCTCTTCTTCAGACCATTCTCTGTAAATCCTAAAGATGGTTGTGCATGAAAATCCCAGTAGATCAGCGGTTTCTGAAATACTCAGACCAGCCTGTCTGGCACCAACAACCATGCCACGTTCAAAGTCACTTAAATCACCTTTCTTCCTCATTCTGATGCTCGGTTTAAATTGCAGCAGATCATCTTGACCATGTCTACATGCCTAAATGCATTGAGTTGCTGCCATGTGATTGGCTGATTAGAATTTTGCGTTAACGAGCAGTTGGACAGGTGTACCTAATAAAGTGGCCAGTAAGTGTATATCAACAGTGGACATGATTTAAGAAAAAAGAAAAAAAAAAGAACATATTTTCAGGTTATTGTCAACAAAAGAGATATTGTGTAAACACTTTTCAATTAACTGACCATCTGGTTGCTGTCAGTGACTGCAATCATATTGAAATAAATATTATCTAAATAGTATTAGTTTTTTTTTTTTTTTTTTAGAGCTGTATGTGTGGTGCTTTTACAGACAAAACCAAATGAACAGATTAACAAATGTTAAAAAAAAAAAGAAAAAAGAGAAAAAAATTGTAGCAAGTCAAGAAAGGAGTTGCTGATTCTGATAATCAGCCAATCAGCGCATCCCAGCAGATAAAGACAGGGCAGATAAATAATCCAATAATCCTGTTCTTAATGACTGTTGTTTATTTCTGTTGTAATTGAGTCTATGTTTTTATTGCTGGTGATAAATTTATACTAATAGTAATATTTTGAATGTACTGTATTATTTTCAGCTATTATTGTGCTTTATGAAGTTGAGTTTTAGTTGGATGTGTGAATTTTAATATTTCCCTGCACTCTGGCTGCAGCAGGGGTAAAAGCCCAAGATACATTTTATGTAGTGGGACCATAAAGCTAATCTGGATCTTGACCTTGCTTCCCACAAAATGCAAACAACACATGCCCAACACAGTACTCTAACTCCTCCTCTGCTAAAACAGCCTCATGGCAAAATGTAAACGTAATGTAAAAAATCTAACTGTTTCAATATGTTCACTTAATGATTGAAGTTATGACTTGAGTACAAGGTTAGGCTTAAAATAATGCACAGGGCAAAGTTCCCATCACATAATGTGACACTACTTCCCACAATAAAAAAAAAAAACATATACAAGCCATATATATTGTGCATGTGGACAAATTCTTACATGAATCAACAGAGTAAAACTCGGCTACCTCTGTAGACACACAGATGCAACTGGTTGCTGCTACTTCCAAACATGCCATTCACGCTACATTTTGAGATTTCACGCAGCTCCCTCTGAAATCAATAAAAACCCTCCTTTTCTTTAGTCCTTCTCAACACCCGGTGAAGTTCCCATTTCAGATGGTATTAAAATAGAAAGTATCATGACTTTCCACTCCATCCAAATACATGACAAAAACCACACACTGAAACCTCACTGACCTTTACAAAACATTACAAATAGTAATGAAAACATCAGAGAAAAGTCTATGTGAGATTGAGTCTCACCTCTCCAGCCATAAACTGTCCAAATCCAGGAGGAAATGTGAAGGTGGAGATGATCAGTGTCACTGCACCTGGATAGATCAAACGACTGGGAGTGTACACAAACACAGACATAAACACAGTCATTAAAAGACAACATTTCCTCAGAAACTGACATTACTTGCAATATAAATAGTGTGTAGCAGCACTGATTGCATGGCTCTCTTGGTGCTGCAGCTCTCCTATTTCTAATAGTAAAGACTAATGTTCCTTGACTGTTGAGTCTCAGAGGATAAGTGAATCTCTCCATACAGCAAATAAACTGGCTGAAAGGTTGTTAAGGCTTTTCTGCTGTTCTGGCTACTGTTGTGAGACTGATGAGTTTAGAGAGTGGAGTTGAAATACATTTAGAGGAATTGGATTTAAATGCACAAATGGTTTCAGTTTCGGGGAACAGCGTCTGCTACCAGAATCGCTGCAGTTTAAGAAACAACGCCACATTAATCTGCAGCAGCAGGAAGGCCATTGCAGCATTTGTAATGTGCATGTGTGCTGGGATCTTACTGCTTGGTTAGAAAGCGTGTGAGAGCTGTTGGTCTTCTCATGAAGAGAACCACCTGCCTGTTCAGGTAAACAAAGAAAGCTCCCAGGAAGCCGCATGAGATCCTAAAACAGGAGGGAAACTAGCTGTTGAAACCTTGTGCATGAGTTCACCGAGAACAAGACCATCTGATCACAGACGAAGGCTGACAAAAGGGGGAAAAAGCCAACAAACGTAAACGTATTCACAAATATTCTCACCCTATAATTGCAAACGCTGGTAGCTCCTGCAGGTCAAACGGAAAATCCATCCGGAAGTTAGTTTTGAATAGAGCTGTAATAGTGACTGAGGAAGGAAGAGGGGGAAAAAAAAAGAAAAAAAAAACATGCACATTGAATACTGATCTCAGTTTTTCATTTCTCTGTCCAATGGATAAATGAATAAATATATAAAACCCAATAGTGTATCTAGTAGAAAAAAATAAGTCCTAATGATTTGAAATACTATTCACATAATATTTTATTAAAACATGGGTTAAAATGTATTTTTAACATATTCTGTAAGACCTTATGCATAAACATGCATTAAAATAACTTTGCCCCTTTTTGGGGCCAAAACTGGTAGAAGAAATTAAATATACTGTAAGCATCACCTTTTAAACTGATGCAATGGATTACAATGGAAGTTTTATTTGTCCAGTTTTCACTCTTTTTTTAAAAAAACTTCCTTTTTGGGAGAAATATCTTCATCTGATTTTGCTTTGTGCTAGCATAAAATGTACAGTGGTTTCCTCAAAGTCCTATAGCTAAAATAACAGGCTGATGTATCTAACAGCAGCATCATGAAAGCAGTGATGCGCTCACGCATCCACGTCCTACCAGATGCAGGCTTTTGAACTGAGTGCTGATAACAAGCTCAGAGGTCCCTTTACTCTCTAGTCCATGAGTTTTTCCACTTTTACTCAGTACATTCTAAATAAGTTTAGACCCAGAAAAGGCTGCACTATTTCTATGTCATGTTCATATGTGGTTTCATTTTTGTATGATAGAGCCTTAACCTGCGTTTATGGCCTGTTACCAGCCTGTTATTTCTCAAGCTGTTCCTGAGCCAGTGATTTCCATGAGTTATGCCACTTTTTATCAAAGGTGCTGTATTATGCTTTTCAAACATTTCCAAAAGTCAACTACAGAAATTTACAAGCTAAATATGTCCCCCTCACCACTATAGATAATTAGTTTGGTGTTAAATATTAGTTCTTTTATGTGTCCAATTTCCAACACAGAAATAAAACGGCTGATTGCACTGAACCACCGACGCTCTCGACCAATCAACATGTTTGTAAGCCCATTTCATGACGTCGCCCCAGAACAGTCACAGATTCTGAGGGGTCACATATATGAGACTGGATAGGAGTCTTGGAGTTTGTCTCAAACAAAGTGGCGTGAGATTGCGATGCTATGCAAGCGTATATGGCGCTGATGATATGGCACCTTAAATGCAGTGATGCTTGAAAAGCCCAAAACTCCCAGGTATACAAAGCTGATATTCAGTCGTGTCTTTTACATACAGATTCTCCAGAATACTTTGATATTATGAAATATGTCTGCACGATTTGACAATTTGCATCATTTTTATAAGATTTTGAAATAATTTGCAAACACATTTTTTGCAGATTACTAAACCTTTGCCCATCTATGAGTCTCTGCCTCTCTAAGGTGCTCTTTTTATACCCAGTTGTGTTGCTGATTTGTTCTCAGGTAATTTCATTAATTGCAGCATGTTCCTCCATATTTCTTTTTACTGGGCCTTAGTTTTCCAGCCTTTTGTTGTCACCATCTCAAAATCTTTTAGATACTGTATGTTGCTACCATCAAATTTAAGATGACCAGACATTTTTTAATGAAATAGTTAAGCAGATCGAAACACTGATCATTTCATCAGTTTTCTGTTATATTGTGAACAAAATATTAATTTATGAGTTTTGCAGGTCATTGCATTCTGTTTTTATCCACATTGCACGCAGCATCCCAGCTTTCCCATCCCATACATGAAAATGTTTAATGTAGAATATTCTATCTTCACTAAAACATTCAGGTTTTGGATAATATTGATATAAAATGTGATGTTGGTGTTTTATCAATAGAGGAAGAGATGGGGCAATCAACTTGCCAGTTGCAATGATATTACACTTCTGCTGAATTGCATTTGAACTGTAGGTGATGACTTGAAACATTTCTGGTTTATCTTAAGAGGCAAATATTACTAAGCTGTCATATTCAGCAATTTCCTATTTAAAATGCAAGCTCAGCTTTCTTTCTTGGACGGCTTGTGTGTATGTTAAAAGTGCTTCTCACCAGCATCCTTGTTCCAGACAGAGAGCACCCTGAATATGAAAGCGCTGAATGTGGCTGCAAAGTATCCCCGCCAGTAATTCCTCACAGCAAAGTAGGTAGACGTGACCTCAATACTGAACAGCACCCCTGGTGAGGGTGGAAAGAGAGAGGGGAGGGAAGACAGAAGGAGAGGAGGGATTACAGAGAGGAGGAAAAATGAGGATGGATAGAGAGAGAAATGAGAGGAGAAAGAAGGAGAAGGAGGTGAGAGAAGACAGAGATTAGTTTAAAAAAGCTGAATGAGTCCAAAAACCCTTGAAGCTGAGGGTGTAATTATACACAACAGGAGGACCACGGGGAGTAAACACACACTCAAACACAAGTAAATAATGTTGTCCATCTTTCAGACAAAAACAAGCACACAGTGGTGTAATCAGAATGTGAAGCAGTAAGATATCAAAATATTCTGAAATGAGTTTGGGCTTCCCTGCTTAGGCAGCTGCCCCTGTGACCCCACCTCAGATACTGTAAGTGGAAAGAAAATGGATGGATGAAATAATTTAAACAAGAATATTAGAAGACTTCAATATGAAAATTTCTACATTAGATCTAATATGTCAGGTTTTTAGTATTTTGCAACTCAGGAATGGTGGAAAATTCTTACACTTTGGCAAATTTAGATTCTTATCCACTCTTTAAAGAAGTATTTGGTCAGTCCTACAATCATTCAACAAGCGTCACCATACAGCCACAAACCACAATCCTCAAGAAGAGGAAGGAGTCTTGCTGCAGACCTTTGTACAGCACTTAATTAAAAATGTCTGCCTACTTTTGCACAAGATTAGTTTTGAGAAAGGGTGACACTAATGATTATCTGCATCACTAATCAAGCAACAGATTATTCTCTTGATTAACTGAGATACAAAAAAGTTGAGGAAATTCTCATAGTTTTAACCCTTTAACATTCTTTTAAATGTCACACAGCCTAAATATCAAAGTTTGAAAGTAAAAAAAAAAATCACACAATCCCAGCAAATTCTCATATTTACGTAGGTGAAGCAAACTAAAAAATATCTATGGAATGACTAAAATCTGTTAATCTGACCTAATTGTTTCACTCCTGCTACAGAAGCTTATTTGTTCCGGTTACATCATCTTTGTCGTAGCTGTTAGGCTCTTTCTCCAACCCCTCATTACATGTCTAGATAAGCCTAACATATCTGTTTCTGACTTTTATAAAATAGTTTCTTGACAAATGTTTTTGGCTTCTATGGGAGAAGAACAAGTCTTTCATTGTGCAATGTTTCCCATACGTTGGTGCTGTAATGTTTATTGACAACCTTTTGACCATTTTGAGGATGTAGAACTTAAATTTAGAGCTCAGGAAGAGCTAAGGTGAAGACGAGCAGCAAAAAGCAGGTCTGTGATGAACACCTGAAAACTTTAGTTAGAAGGCATGTTGTCACTGAGACTGAAGTCAGTTGGGTGAAAGGGACTGTTAATCATTTGGGTTTTCTCTTTCTAGCACTGATATGTTGGATGAGTTTTTCCTTTAAATCCAAATCTGCAGGAATAGTGTGACATTTTCATTTCGGAGGCATCTGTTCAGGGTCTTTTACTTGCAAGTGGTTGAATATAGAAGAAGAAGGTCAATCTTAGCTTAAATATATCTGGAGCAAAACCACATAGTTTTTTAAACAAGGTCTGGATCCATTCTCCAAACCTGGCAAAATTGCTTCAGAAAGTGCATGAAAACCGTTTGCAGATTTCCACTGTTGGTTACTTATATTGGTTATATTTGACATACAGTATAATTAACATATTTCAGGTTGAACTTAGAGTGCAGCTTAATTACAATACTGATCTAGTATAGGGGGATGCTTGAAAGGGAAGCAGCATGCAGGTTGTACTGTACCTCCTAGAGGAGTGCCGAAACAGCATCCCACCCCCACGGCACAGCCAACAGTCAGTATATCTGTGTAACCATAAGGGTTCTACTGACACAGACAACAGAGAGGAAAAGGAAAAAAACAAGAGGGAGGTGAAGGGGTGAGAGAGAAGTTGATGGGTGAGAGAAAAGAGATGACGAGAGAGGGGAAATGAAGGTGACACAGAATGGGAGCAGACAGTAAGACAGGAAAGTGAGTTGGTGAAAGAGGGAATAAAAGATCAAGGTAGAACGGACAGGATGGGGAACCATAGGGGGAAAATTGACAGTGAGGAGGCAAAATGGAATAAAGTGAATAAATACTGCTCACTGAAAGTGGATAAATAGTGACAAAAACATTTCACTTTAGCAGGATAAAGATGAAGATGCACATGCAAATAGGACTATTAGGTGTCCAGAGGAAGCAAAAGGGAAACAATGGTCACATCGTCCATGGAGACGGATCCAGGTAGCTGACAGCAGACCAAAAACTGAAGGCAGCGAACATCAAACAATTGGGCTGATCAACACTGACCTTGAATAATGTGATTCAATGTAAACTTTTGCTGCTGAGTTACAAAGCAACTAAAATCCTGTGTTTTGTGATCTTTGAGTTATATATAAAAAAAAAAGTAGGGATGCACGATATTGGAATTTTGGCTGATATCCAATATGCCGATATTTTAAAACTTATGTAGCCGATAACCGATATCAAAACTTAAAAATAAATTATGTAGCATTCAATCTTTGTGCAAAATTTTAAAAATATCTCAACTTATGTTATGATTAACAAGTCAAACTTAATGACAGTTGTTCAAACAAAACTAAAAGGATATGTGCATTATATCCTAGAACCACCTGGATTTTCTTCTCCCTGAAAAAGAGGGGAAAAAACAATACCCAAAAACAGGGGATATTTGGTCATTTACACAAATGACCATGTATACACTTTGTTCACACAGAACATCCTAAAAGAAACTGTCTTTAGAAGTTTTAACGTCTGTAAAAAGAAGTTTTTGAAGTAGAAGAAGATTTTTTTTTTTTTTTTTTTTTTTTTTACGTTGGAAACTGCAGCCTGATCGGTTAAATATCGGTTAAATATCGGTTAAATATTGGCGGGGTGGCCGATGTCTGATACTCAGTTTTAAGGCCGATATAGGCCGATACCGATAGGTGCCGATTATATCGTGCATCCCTAAAAAAAGTGAGCTTTTCAGCAGAGAAACAGTTTTATTTTCTTCTTACTGGTGACTGCACAGGGATTCCAAGTTCATTATGTTACAACTTATGCTGTTTAGGGCCAATTCATGGACACTGTGACTGCATGATATCAAGGGGTCACAGTATAATTAATTCTGTAATAAAAAAAATAAGGTTGTGCCATGTTCGACAGATTTCTTCGCATACAGATTTCATAATGCTGCGTCTTGTATTCCATCATCTTGCCATGTTCCTTGTTATGCAGTTGTTTAAACCCTTTTTTGTACTTTTTCATCCTTCAAGGGAATATTTATATAGTCACCCTCAAAATTATTCATACTCTCCAATTAAGGAAGGAAAAAAATCAGCTGTCAGTGACATAAGTTGAAACTAACAAAAGTAGTAATACATAAAAATTCTGTAAAAATCATTGATTTTAAATTGTGGTTCAAAAGAAATATCAAAAACAAACACACACAAAAATAAAACAATTAATAAGCATGATGGGGCTCTAAAGCTAAAATTTTGTTGAGCACCACTTTGAGACAATCACAGCAATCAGGTGTTTTCTCTCATGTTCAAAAAAATTTTCTGCTCCTGTTGACAGGTATTTTTGTCCAGAGAAAGGTGCTGTGATGTCTGCAACAGCTTTTATTATTATTATTATTATTATTATTACTACTATTATTTCCAACCACAATTCAAAAGCAATATTTTATTTCACTAAACTATGATTTTGTGAATATTTATTTATTATAAGTGTCTTCAGTTTCTTGTTATTTGAATACTATTGGGAATTTTGTCTTTTCTTTATTGAAGGGTATAAATAATTTTGAGGACAACTTTATAAATAATTTTTTCATTTTATCTTTTTTTTTTTTTTTTTTTAAATCTCCCCTACAAACTATTTGTACAATAATTTCATATCATGTTCATATGTCTTATGTATATTACAAATAGTTGAACTATCTTCCTTGTCCTGTTTATTACTGGGCAAACTTGATCATTATAATGTATGTATACTATTTTAGGGATGTAACAATATGAAAATTTCACATCGTGGTTATTGTCACCAAAATAATCACGGTTATCATTTTTATTGCGATATTATAAAAATACTCTTCAACATCATTAAAAATGTCCAAAATGGGTCTAAATGTCTACTTTTTCCTTTTTTAAAGGGGGAAAAATCTCAAGAGTACTGTCTATGAGAGTGCCTTCATTGCGTTCCGCCATGTTTTCAAAAATTAAACATTGCAAACTACGACTGCTACTGCTTTTCAAGCTAATGAGCAGCATCACTGGGAGTTTTTCAAAGTGCAGTTATCAGCCACGATAATCAAATTTTGAAACGATATTACTAATCATTGGTAATTTTATCACGGTTAACAATTTTACCGGTAATCGTTACATCCCTATACTATATACAGTTGTGTGAAAAAGTCCAGCCATCTGTTTGTGACCTCAAGCTGAAGCGCACTTGGGTTCTGCAGCAGGACAATGATCCAAAACACACCAGCAAGTCCACCTCTGAATGGCTTAAGACAAACAAAATGAAGTCTTTGGAGTAGACTTTCCACCGATCGCATCGGCTTGATCGGATCGGCCGATATTTCACATTTTTTTCAAATTTTCTGATCGGCCGTAACTCTTCATTCACCGATCTGATCAATGACGTCATTGTCATTTTGAATCTGCTCCGGTAAAACTCTCATACGCCAATTAAACTTAGAAACAAACAAAGCAGAATAGACACATCTCACTAGTGTGTGTTTTATGTCTTTGTGGTGTTTTTGTCGTGAGCTCTGTCACTATGTGCTGGACAACAAAGTTTTTACAATCCGGGCTGTTCATTCTCATGTCAAGGTTCTTCTGAGGGAACAGTCACTCGATTAGTTTGAACACTGATATGACAGTCATCAGATGTGAGCCCCACCTTTTGAAGGAGCATTACTGCCTTCGTTTGCACTCTGACGGTAAATAATTTCAGATATATGACTGTTTAAGTTGGGCCTATTATTTGTGCCGCTGGCTCACATTATTTTGGTTTGTCCTGATTAAACCTGAATGCCCATTAGAGGTTATTGGTGTTTAATCTCAGTCAGTTCAGGACAAAAAGTGTTAACAAAAATCCTGTTTATGATACTCAGTAAACTGTATAAATACAGGTAAATGAGCTATTTTAAATAGATACATTTGCTTCCTCACATGATCGGATCGGTGATCGGTATTTTAAAACTCTGTGATCGGCCCCAAAAATCCTGATTGTGTAAAGCCACTTTGGTGTGGCCTAGTCAAAGTCCCGACCTGAATCCCATTGAGATGCTGTGGCATGACCTCTAAAAGGCGGTTCATGCTGGAAAACCGTCCAATGTGGCTGAATTACAACAATTCTGCAAAGATGAGTGGACCAAAATTTCTTCACAGCGCTGTAGAAGACTCATTGCCAGTTATCGCAAATGCTTGATTGCAGTTGTTGCTGCTAAGAGTGGCCCAACCAGTTATTAGGTTTAGGGGGCAATCACTTTTTCACACAGGGCCAGGTGGGTTTGGATTTTGTCCCCCCCCCCCCCCCCTTTGCTAATTAAAACCATTTAAAAACTGCATTTTGTGTTTACTGGTGTTATCTTTGTCCAATTTTTAATTCTTTTGATGATCTGAAACATTTAGTTGTGACAAACATGCAAAAAAATAAGAAATCAGGAAGGGTTAAACACTTTCACACAAACGTAAACAGGCCGATATGAAACATTTATTTATTCTTCAGTGGGTGGCAGCGTGTTGGATGATTCAGTAAAGTCCAGTGAAGTGGTTAATCTGCAAATGAAGAGTTAATTTGCAAAAACAGTTAACCACCATTTACAAAAAACGGAGTTAACTGCTTCTGAAAATAAACTCTTCATTTACTTTTTGAATATTTTCACCAAATCACACTCACATGAAGTAGAGGGTTTTAATGATGGCAATGGAGATAGGAGGTTTGTACCTGACAGTGATGAAAAGCAGTTAACTCTGCTTTTTCTAAATGGTGGTTAACTGTTTTTGCAAAAGAGCTCTTCAAATATACCATCCTCACCCATGCATACTCTAAAGTATCTGCTGTAGTGAGCCCTATGTATGACAAAACGAGTGAGCACTTGGGGTTTGGCTCTACCTAAGCTTAGCTCTGGTGATAAAAACACATTTTCTGTTTATATTTAAATTTTTAAACTATCTTCAATCATGGAAGTAGAAACCATGAATTGGCCTTAAAATGTTTGCAGTAATTAGTTTACAAGAAAGAAAGCAAACAGTACTTCATAACTAGTTCATTGTAGAATCTTATGATTCAAGGTGCAGTCTTGCTATGAATTAGTCATTCTAAAAATACTTATACTGCCACACACTGTAGTCTAAGGTCAGATTTAACCTCCACATTTGCATCACTGATTTTATTTGAGGAGGGCAAAGCTGACCAGAGACCTGCGTCCAATCCAACAGGGCGAAACTTGCCTCCTATAGGGGCAGCAAAACAGGTGGCCACTCCCACGGCACACGCACACACCAACAGGTCCTGGTTATGGGTGTCGTTCTGGGGTAAAGGTTGGAAACAGACAGGGGGGACACACACAAGCAGGGATACGGTGGAAAAAGCCAAAGGGAGGTGAGTGGATACAGAGAGGAGGAGCAGGGAAAGAGGGAGACAGGGACATGGGAGGTCAGTGTTAATACACATGCCAGACATAATGGTCACACTATTAATACAGAGCTACAAACACAGATGAGGTACGAGGGGATGACTAAAGCAAAGAAACTGGAGAAATGGGGAGGACTGAATGAAAGCTGGGCAGGAAAATGACAGACAGACACCGTCACAGGGTTCCCACTCTCTTCTTCTTCTTCTTCTTGTTTTTTTTTGCTCATTTAACATGACAGACATTTTAGCGAATATCTGCTATTAAAAACACAATGTGCCTCACTAATCTTAAACACGGTAGAAGTTTTGTTTGTTACTACATTGCTAAGTAAAAAACCAAAGGACAAAGAGACTACACAATTCAAAACTCACAATGAGCCACATTAAAAGATTAGAAGATTAACTGATGATGTTATCCCAGCGAGCATCAACTGCAGTTCCAGTGTCGATATACAAATTCAATCTGAACTTTATATTTCAATCAGCTAAAATCAATATCTAACATGAAATGCTATCTATCTTAATCATGTAGAAAGTTTGTTCAGCTGTAGGTAAATGCAGTCGGTAAGAAGTGACCTAAGAAAATATGCTACTAGAAAAAAAAGAAACTGTAAATCTGCATAAGTACTTCTGTGGGATTTACATGCTAACAAAATTTAGACCTTGCTAGTCTCACTTATCATTCCCTTTGGATAGGATGATATCTTGTTGGAGAATTGAATTATGGGCCCATTGCTTCATTTTGTTAGCAACACTTGTGGTAGAAACTCAAGAAAAAAATTATTGTTTTTTTTTTAAACACTAAGGCAGCCACATGATCAATAGCAAGTCTGATTTTGGACTGGATCACGCATGCCACCTACTAAATATTTTACCCATCCTGAAAAATAAAGCTTCTTAAAGCTAGTGGGAACACTGTAACCACAACAAAGAAAACAGCAAAGCAAGTTTTATTAGAAAAGCTGCATTCTTCATGTGCATTTTAATTGTGGTCAGTGACTTTTAGTTAGGGCTTCGGCTTACCTCATAGACTCCGGAAAAGATGGACATAAATCGACTCAGCACTGCAGCACAGATGCTGGCAATGTGAACAAATGGGCCCTGGGGGTGATGGGACAATATTAGTGACACAGATGAGCAGCATGTAATGTTATCCACACAGACCACTGTCTGCAAAACAAAGAGTCTAAACTGGGCCATGTTGCATCAGAACAGATAAATCATAGAGTAATAACTAAATGGGACAGTTGCCCTGCCGCTGTAATGGGGAAAATGAATGTAGTCTTTTGCTGGACTTGAATAATTTGCCCCGGTCTCAAGTGACGAAAAATATGACATGAGGTGATTTATTACACCCCAGGATTGTATGAAAGAGCAGTTAGAAAGATTTTGGTGATGCAGGGTAGAGCAAGACAGATAGTAAAGACATAGAGTAAAAAGTAGGTCTGTTTACCTCTTTGCCCACCGGCATCCCACTGCCCAGGCCAGCAGTCAGACCAATGACCTTTGCTACGAAGGCTTTGAGGGTCAGATATTCCTTTAGGACTACACCTCTCAGGATGGTTTTCAGCTCTGGGATGCCAGAACCTGTTGAAGATACGTAAGAACGACAGAGAAGATGAGTAATCGGTGAAAAGCAGGTTGTCTTCAGTAAACATAAAAGAAGTTATAAAACTGCTATTTCAGGAAGTTAAAAAAAATGAAAAAATAATGAGAGATTATAACAGACGCTGACAAGCAATGAGAGCTTACCAATGGCCTGTGGAGAAACCAGGTGACAGAAGAGCGAAGCAAAGACGACAAGGATTATGGGATATGTTACCCAGGCAAGGTACTGGAGTGGCACATTGCCCCTAAGCTCCCCGTGTATCCATTTGTAGGCTGAAATACAGAAAAACAACAGAAACAGATGAAGAAAAGAAGATATAATAACACAAATACGTTCATTTTGCATTTTGCTTTCGTGCTGCAACGTGAGGCACTTTGTAACGTCGTTCAGAAAAGTAACATACAAATAAAGCTTTATCATTAATAGTATTATAACATTATCAATATCAGCAAAATAATTTTCTGCAGCAGAGATACCAACCCTGAGTTATCAAACTTATAAATATCTTTAAATTCGATCAGTGTTACCTTGCAAACTCTTGGCACTGGCATAGTCCATACTCCAGCTGACCAGAGCCATAGTCAGCCCCAGAAGAACCAAAAGATCCAGTCCTCCCCCAACTTTGTCACGATGTACCGCCGCACACGAGCCAAACAATCTGGGTGAGAGATAAAAAGAATGAAGTTTGCGTCCTTATCTCTTTCTAATACTTTCTTAAAGTTGGTTGTGGTGAAAGTATGTGGTAAGGATTATCTCACTGTTTTGCAATATCTATTGAAGGGTCAGAATGATTTAGATGATCTGTGGTTAAATGAACATATACGTACGTACAGGGTTTTTGGGGTTTTTTTTTTTTTCAAGAAAAATCTCCAAAAAAAAATCAAGGGGGAAAAAACGATAGCATTTAAAATACTTTCTGAGAAAGGCTATATTTCCAATTAAAAAAAAAAGATAGATATGATTTTAAACCAAAAGGGCAATTCAACTCCATTTTAACTTTATTTACCTCCAAAAAGTTGAGGTTCTTTAATTGTTTATTTTGAATATAGGCCAAACTAAAACCCACTGGATCCTAACCTTCCCAGCATGCATTGCAATAATGCTTTCTATTATACTAGTATTTCACAGCCTCTAGTTTGCTAGACACATTTTTTTCTTAACGTTCTTGGTCTCTAAAAAGCATGACGTAATAGTTGAGCTGTTATCTCCTCAGACAAACGAAGATAATATACAGTTTTCACTTCCACATACTGAGTGAGACTGTCTGTGTCTAGTGTGGCTGATCTACTATTCAAGAAATGCCTACATGTTACATCATAGAAATTAAAAACCCAAGCTTTAGTTATCAAGAACAGGTTAAAGCCAAAACAGACTTCACACCAGATGCCAAAACAGCGCCATCAAGGTCAGACTGAATCAGCCCCTCTGACACAGAGCCAAAAGAAACACAAATGAAATGTCTGGTTTACATTGATGGTTTAGATATTACTATAGGGAGTCCAGCAAACAAAAAGTGAAAGTGATTCATCTGAACAGTGTTTCATCTGAGAATGTTAGCTTATTCTAAAGTGCAGTCTTGGTGTTTGAGCCAGAAATATAGAAAAAAGCAACAAAATATTGGAAAAGCATCCTGGCCTCAGCTCCAATATCAAAGATGCTGGATAAGATGCTGGTACATTACCCCGATGTATTCTTTGATTTATAAGGTGGATAAGAAGCTCTTTATAACTTAAAAAGTTGCTTAGAATCAAGTGTTGGATAAATGTGTGTGACTGGGTGGATGTGGCTTGTAATGTAAAGCCCTTGAGTCACAAGACCAAAAACGCTTTATATAACTTTTCGCATAAAATTCTTCAGTTGCAGATGTTGATAAAGGCTTTGAAAACTACATTCAAACCTCAAGATTTAACTGAAACACAATTAAACAGCCAAACAAATACACAAAATCACCTGTAAGTTCAGAGGTTGCATATAGTTTGTTTGTATATATTATATCTGCTAGGATGCAGAGCATGAAGGTACTCTTGATCTCTGTATGCTTAAAATTCTTCTGCCTTAAGTCCTGGTGGCATGAAAACACTGTATCATATTTTATGAGCTCATCGTGTTGCATGTAAAATCATAATGTGCAAAGTAACCAGAAACTGAAGCTGTCAGATAAATGTTCTGTCTCTGCAGAGTTCTGCCATAAAACAATGTTTAGCAAGAAAAGTTGATGTTGAAATGCAGGATACTTATAACTCAGAAAATACTGTAGAGCATCACATCTTCTCTAGAATATTCTGTCTGAAACTTTGCATGTGAAGCTGCAGGTGTTTGTATCATTGACATTGCTCACCTTGGCATTTGGAGTATGGCCGAGGCTTTCTTGTGGAAGAGGCATGGCTTTGATGTGACTCCAGGGTCACAGGATGATGATGAAGATGCCGCCGGCTGTGGCCTCTGCGGCCTGGGCTGTTTTCCCCTGCTTGTCTTCTCCATTGTCTTTCTGTCAGAAGACGGGCAGCCTCCCGTCGGGCAAAGTTTCCCAGTTGCTCTCTGTACTCTCCGTACAGCTGTAACCCAAGGGAGACACTGACAGTCACTATGTAACAAAAAACAGTCAAGAAAACCTGTGTTTGATGCTTTGCAGTGAATCAAAACAACATGACAGATTGAAGAGGAGGGACAGTGAAGATGGGGAGAAATAAATTTGATAATCAAGATTGAGATTCAGTGCAGACAGTCTTGAGACAGAAAGAAAGAGATAGGTATGTACAGCGTGTGTGTAAGGGATACACACCAACCCGAATACCCTGACAGACAGAAATAGAAAAAATGGGCATAGGGAACGGAAAAACCCCTCCCTACGTGGAGGAAGAGGCTGGAAAGGAGCCAGAGGAGGAGATCCTGGAGGAGAGGACATTCCACATCTTCCCCTTCCGACTATGTGTGCGCTTTACACCTACAACCACAGAAACACGCGCACACGCTGCCAAACACACAAACACTTGGTCAGAAAACACGACACCTCGTGATCAGTTTGCAGCACACCCTTTAAAACCATAGAAGCTGTAAAACACTGCAGATCCCGGTGCAGCTACGAGGTGCAACTGAGCCCTGCAGATCGCATGCATCCCGGCACACAAACTAAATCATAAGGAGAGCTGGCTGCCACGCATTTCTGTCTCATGTTCACACAGGAAAGGAGAGCTGGCACATCCAACCAGGAGGCCCTGCAGGATGAAAGATCAGCTACCAGCACATAATTATCCGCTGAACTCATGAAATAAAGGTGCAGCAACAATCTGCAACCTCATCTTTGGTGAAATGCTTCAATTTTTGGATGCTGACAGGCAGGGGGACAAGCTAGAGCAAATTGTATTTCTGAGAGATATTCTTCAGTCTAACCGCACAAAAAACAGCTTCACACAGCCAGTCGGCTGTTATACATGACTCAATACGACCACATGACAAAGTGACTAATATAGAAGTTTATAATTAATACATGAATGCACCACATAGCAGGTGGCAATACAGTTACTGCTGGAGGCTTTTGAAAACCTTTGATGCCTCTAAATCATCTAGTGGGTTATTTTAAATCTCACTAAACACTATGAACCACAAACTGTTATTTAGTGCAATGCCACAGTGCTAACAACTTATTACACTTATACTCAACAAAGAATCCTGGTCAACACAAAAAAGCACGAGTTATAGAAATCAATGCAAGTAACTGTTCTGAGTTTTGGTCATTTTTTAACTTGTATTATGCGTAATTATGCTTTTTGCTGTTCGAATTTAGTTTGTTGCCACTTTGCAAGGAGAAGATTACAGATCATACATGTATACACAGTAAGTTCTCAATTATTTTTTAGTAAGGAATTTATTCTGAGTTATCCAAATCTTGACTCTTTCTTGTAAGTCAAATTTTGGTAAATTGTATGCAAAATGTTTAGCAGAAGTTGCCTAGTTTTGTTTGTTTCTATGCACACACACATAGATCAGTATGTGCAGCATAAAACAAAATCAATCAAAGCTGATTGATTTCTTGTTTCACTGTTTCTTGCCGCTTTCAAATGAGTTACTGTATTACTCCTCATAAACTTCCAGGCATTTGGTTTACATCAGAGTTTAAACAACTTGCAGCAAATCTGTTTTTAAAAAGTACAATATCTTGCTTCAGTTTATTCAAGAAAATTAAAAGTATCAATCAATACATTTCTTTTGGTCCAATAGACACCTGAGCAAAGACTGGGACTGTTTCAAGTAAAGATAAGAAGATCTGCAATCATGATATGGAACAATAATCGTATTACTCTTCTCTCTCTCTCTCTCTCATCGTCATCCACCCCACTGAGAAAGAAATCCATTGTTTTTGCTTCTTCTCTGGCATAACAAAACAAAAATACATGAATGCTTTAACAAAACTGTTCACCTTCAGATTTTGCTGCTATATCATTTTTATTCTTTACTTTGCAATCATTTTGTACACAAACATGTAAAGCTAAGGAAAGCCAAGAAAAATAGTCATGTATAAAACATTTACTGGAGTAACCTGTGAAGATAAAAAAAGAAAAGATTGAAGAAAAAGTGGTTAAATCACATTCAGAATATATTAGAATAAAAAAAAAAAGAGAAAAGATCACTCTCTGAACAGACAGAGGCTTTGGTCCTGATGTTTTACCTGTTCCTCATCAGCTGTCTTTTGCATGATATGGCAGCAGCTCTGTCTGTTCTGTCTCCTGTCCTGCACTCCAGACAACCTTGCCACCGCCAACTCTGCTGCACTACACATTAACACCAAAGCACTAATCCATCAACATCATCAAACAGCCACTGGCACCAGGCGCCATCAAAACCAGGGACAGAAGCAACAAGAACCTCTGAACTGTTCGCAGAGAGAGAGAAATAAATTCACTGAACTACTTTTCTCTCATACCTTTCCTCAGCTGAGACAAAACCAAAGAACTCAGACAAATAAAAGTATAACACACATCTGCGGTGCCTTGTTAGGTGGCTTACCAGCTCTTGTATTTTTACCCATATTATTCTTAATATTTCTTCTGTGGTGACGGAAACCTCTGTTTGAACCAGCTCAAAAACAGGAGACGTGAGTTTTCATGATCGCACATAGCCCCCACTGTTTCTCCATTGTGTGTGCATAGTTTATTATTTGAGTTTTAATTTTTTTTAAAGGGACATTGCATATTATTGAACATAGATAATGTACAGATGCAAGATTATAGCAAAGCTCATTTCCATCCTAACTCCCTGGCATCTTGGCATAGTTATCTGTGTCCTGGGCCTCTTTTTTAACCAGTTGAATGCTGGACACCTAATCTGGTACCAAACCACAACACACAACACTGCAGGTCCCAAAGTTGGAAAAACTGACATTCATACCAAAAAAGATGAGATTTCAGAAAAAAAAACCTCCATACAAAGCAGTAGCAACCCTCCTTCTGTGAGCAACTTTTAAAAAGGCATGTCAGATCTGCAGACACACGTGTAATGTCCTGCAAAAAGATACCATTGTTCTAGCCTTGGCCAGGACTAAAATATGCTCCAGGATGCTCAGAGTATTTTTCTCAGTGTCAACAAGGGTAAACTCCCACCCAGGCAATCCTCTCCAGGATTAAGTGGGAAAATAGATTTGATCAACAGTTTCTTTTTAACTCAGTTGAGCAGTTAGCTTTTATGTAACTACCTTAAAAGGGAAACATGAAAATGGTTCATTACAAGAGTGTCTTTAAGTTGGTATTCATCGTTTAAGCATGTCCTTCCTGTCAAAATCTTTGTCCGACAAGATTCACACTCCAACTGGAAAACCAAAAACTTTATGCTCTCGGTGACTAATTAAGCTTCAGACAGATTTGGAGGTCTGATGAGATCATTTCATTATTTCCCATATTTATGTGCATTCTATACATATGAATTCATTCTATCAGAATTATGACTGTAAAAGATATTTTGCATGTGTGCAACATTTTAAACAAGCTGAATCTCTGCAACCCTAAATAAGTTTGCCGAGTGTTGAAACACAACTGAAAGAGCCCGACAGCGTGAGAAGCCCACTGGAAATGGTAATTTATTCATGTCAGGTGAATTTGCTTCTCTCATCTGTCAGCCTTGTGTATACATTGTCACCATGCAACCTTGCATAGCCGCACACTCTCAACTGTACAAGGCTCTTAACTGACAAGCATTTCCTCAACTTTCTCACACTTTTGAACATTGTTGCTGTTGTTTGGTTCCCTGCTTGTGAAACGACCTTCACGCTCTCTTTCCACAACAAAAAAGATATAAAAAGCTCTTGTCTCACTCCTCTTCCGCCCCTGCTCACACTCCTTTACCTTCGGTAAGATTCCCCCTTCCCCTCCTCATGGCTCCTATTACTTCCCTTCACTTTTTTCCTCTCTAATCTCTCTATGGACACATGAAAGTAGCCAGGCGTTACCATGCAGCTCAGACACTCGCACCTCTCATTAATAGCATCTAGAGAGAACTCATGTAAGAACTCAAGCTTCTTTGGTTGTGCTTATTGCAAGTCTCACAGGAGGAGGGAAATGGAAAAATGTAAACCATTCCTCCCTGGGCTTTGTTAGAAATAAAAAGCCTCTGGCCAAATTATGCTGGTGAGCATTTAGGAGCTGCAAACACATTTGCAGATCTGGCCTTTTCCTCACCCAAGCTGATACATACAGTCAAATACAAGAAATTCAAGCAAGCTTATAAATAAATGCAGAAGCAGGTTCGCAGAGTGAAAGAAAAACGGAGAGCTTCAGCCACATTAAGCGCTGCTAATAGATGCAGAGGTTTAAGGGCAGGATGACATTGAGAGTTAATTAAAAAAATAATAGCACATTCCTGAATCCCTCATGAGGGAGAGCTGCATATTCATAGTGCGCTTGTGTGGGTTGTTCAGTGGGCAAAGTTTGTGTTTATGTGTTTGTATGTGTGCTAAATGAAAATGTGTGTGCAGTGGAGCTTTACAACAATATAGCCCTGTCCTGTAGCACAAGGTTAATGATAAAATCTGACCCACTCACTGATGGACAGATCAGGAGATTAACCCCCCCCCCCCCCCCCCCACCCCTGCACACACACACACACACACACTCCATCCTCACACACATTCCACAAGAGCATGTCTCCATATGCATACACTAATTAACAGGCACAATAACAGTTCCATGCTTCGTCCAAACATTGTTCAAGCTGTCACGTTCTAATTAAGGCAAGATGACACGACTAGAAGAGGAAAACAAACATAATCCTGTTTTCTAAAGTCTGCAGTTAAACTTTATGCCAAATATTTCAGGAACATTTAAACTGTGCAGGGCTTCTTGTCCCCCATATCTGATTAGCACGTCATAACCAAAAGGTACATCAAGAGGAAACGTACAACTTAAATCAAAATTGGACTTAATTGTCCTCTCATTAAAGACATAAGCATGGAGGCAACAAGCTAGTAAAAGAAAAAAAAACAAAACAAACAAAGACAAAACATTCAAACAAAGAAATAAAAAGTTTTTTCTGGTGATTCTTAGTAAGTCTGACCAAAACACAAAAACAGTTTAAGATTTTTTTTTCCCAAACCTTTTTTTTTTTTTGCATCATCTGCCAAAAAAGGAAAGATTAAAAAAAAAAAATCACAAACAAATGAGAAAAGATCAGTTATGTCTAACTTAGAAAATGGTTCCCCACAATATCTTTTACTGTTTTTCCTTCTTCGTCACGAGTTCAACACTTCTAGCAAAACATGTTTAGACTTTTTCAAGATAACATCACATTAAATCAAATAGTGAGACTCACCAGAAACTGATCTATATTCAAAACCGTCTCAAAAGTGTTGATGCGCTCCCTCATCTTTACAGCTGTTCCTCCTGGAAGTCTCTGCTCACTCTCTTGCCTGACTCCAGCATACAGTAATTTCCTTCATGGATATCTGTGTCTTACATCTGTCCTTCCCTGTCATGCCGGTGTGACAGACATAGACCCTACCTGCTTCCATACAGTACAAACTCCAGAACTGACAGGTATGGTTAGGGCTGTGCACGCTCACACACACTCACACACACACACACACACACTCAGGAAAGCAGCAGAGGTTAATACAGGCACTTGAGGGTTGACAATAAATTGTCAGCAGCTCTTAATTCAGTCAGGCGGTCGATCCAGCAGAGTCCGGCAGCGGGATCATAAACGATACTAGACAGGCAGGACACAAGGTGCAGGTATGAAAATAATACCTGCTGACTAAAAGGGGACCAGAACCATATTAACACTGCATGGGATGGGATGGACAATACTTTACTGTAGTTTAAGAGCCTTCAACATTGATAACATGCTTTACTAAATCCTGACTGGGCTCTGATACAACGCACCTGATGTTGCTGTCCATGATCTTCTGCTTTTGTCTGCACAATTCCTTTTTTGCTTTTCCACTTGAGTTTTGATACAAAATACCAAACAATGCACAGGACAGCCCAACTCCTGACAATAACACAACACATCCCACAATTAAAACACAAGGGAAAATAATTATATACTTGAAGATATTGTGGTAGTGAATTATGTAACATTAACCAAGCTGCAGCCAGTTCTCAATCAGATCGACTATGATCCCTGCAGCTGACGCTGGATCACAGGTCTTTCATCTTTCTAAAGCTGGCAGGTTACGTAGACCTTTTGATCAAACCTTGGGGGAAAAAAAAAAAAAAAAAAGAGTAATTTTTTTTCCCTTTCAAACCTAATTCTACCGATCCTGTTCATAACCTTTATGAGCAGGAATTCTAGACGCCGAGGTGTTGAGGGGATCCGGTTTGGTGGCCTCAGAATTGGGTCTCTGCTTTTTGCAGATGACGTGGTTCTGTTGGAAAAGGGTGGAGTGTCCACTCCAGGTCGGGAACGAGGTCCTGCCCCAGTTGGAGGAGTTCAAGTATCTAAGGGTCTAAAAAAAAAATAAAAAAATTTTATTTTACTTAAATATACAAAATAAAAAAAAAAAAAAAAAAAGGGGCAGGAAGGGGAAAGGGGAAAAAATGTTCACGAGTGAGGGAAAAATGGAGCGGGAGATGGACAGACGGATCGGTGCAGCGTCTGCAGTGATGAAGACTGCATCAGTCTGTTGTGGTGAAGAAGGAGCTGAGGTGGAAGGCGAAGCTCTCGGTTTACTGGTTGATCTACGTTCCTACCCTCACCTATGGCCATGACCGAAAGAACGAGATCGCGGGTGCAAGTGGCTGAAATGAGTTTCCTCTGCAGGGTGTCTGGGCTCTCCCTTAGAGATATAGTGAGGAGCTCAGTCATCCAGGAGGGACTCAAAGTAGAGCCGCTGCTCCTCCGCATCCAGAGGAACCAGATGAGGTGGCTCGGGCATCTGGTCAGGATGCCTCCTGGACGCCTCCCTGGTGAGGTGTTCCAGGCACCGTCCCAACGGGACGAGACCCCGGGGAAGACTCAGGACACGTTAGAGGGACTACATCTCCCGGATGGCCTGGGAACGTCTTGGGATCCCCCCAGATGAGCTGGCAGCTGTGGCTGAGGAGAGGGAAGTCTGGGCTTCCCTACTTAGAATACCACATATAACAGAATGTCCTGAGAAAATATGTTTTACACATTAGATCATAATAAAATGGCGCCTATCAGAAGTCTGTGTATATCTATTGCATAAACCATTGAGGTCTAGGATAAGCTGATTAAATCAGCTCACTGTTAGATCACTTGGGCTCTTTTCTTTGCTGTTATTTAGTTAAGCTGTTGTCCAACAGTGGGACTGAAAATGGATTGCTATCTGTTGTGAGCCAAAAGTTGTAAAGTGGTTTTAAGGGGCCCTTTGGGAACCAGAGATACTGACTTTCAATCCCCATCAAAATGTTGTTTTGCATGTTTTAAAAAAGAACTTGTTCAAAATAACAGGTCTCAGTCAGTCTGCTGGACTGAAGGATTTTATCTGACTTTGAGTGTGTTTGTAATGGATACTTTATTTCTAGTGACTACTGCTGGGACTGAATTACGGAGTGTTATTGTCAGCATGTCATCAGTATTTGCAAGGAGTATTTCAGTGCCTTTCACTTCATGCATGCTGGGAAAAGATGCAGACCCCCTTCTGTGAACGGACAGATGGAAGCAGCTTTGGGCTTCTTTGAGCTAACGCATGAAATCTTAGAAAGCTCACTTTAAAAATATTTCTCCTTCCCTCAGACCGCTTCAATGTACTCTGTGACCTTCTCGTAGCCTGTCTCCGTGCATCGTTCAGTATTTAATATTGTGCTTGTGCATTTTATGCCTTTATTAGAGAGGAAATTATATGAGGAGAATGGTGAGCGACATGCAACAAAGGTCCTCAGTCTGGCTGGAATAGTGCATCATATTGTATTCTCTAACATCCTCAGACCTTTTTAATTCTAACAGTGATTTGCATGTCCTAAAATTTATTCATGATTAATTTTGGTTACATTGTGCCTTTGAAAATGACATTTTACTGGTACACTCACTTTTTTTTTTTTTCATTACTGAAGTTAGACTTTTTTTGTTACTTTAAATCAATATCGGTTTTTATGATAATTTCTGGCAATGAATTTGCTTAAATAGCAGAATATTACACAAAAAAATCAATCTGAAATGTGATCACTATTAAATTTAATGGATTTTCGTCTGATTTCTCCAAAAGTGACATAAACAGCGATTTTAGTTCACAATATTTGTTTTTCCCCCCATATTTCTTTACTGTACATTTGAAACTTTTTTTTTTTTTTGTATCATGATCGGCACAAAGAGTTTCTGCTTCTTTCTTTCGGAGCTGTCTCACCTGCATCTGAACTCTCCTGGCAGTTTTTCATCCATCTCCCCCACTCAAACTTTCCCTCTCACCACCCCTTGTCCCCATCCATCCACCCCCCCCCCCCCCGACCCATGAGGTGAAACCTTACTCGTTGATAATTTTAGCAGCAGTGTGACCCAATGTTCACTGACACACTTCTCCGAGCTTCTCCCCCTCTCAGACACTGTTTGTCCCTTTCCTGCCCATTTCTCTCGGGGGGTACGTCATACAGACAGATGGAGCATTTTAACCTTTTACACAAAACAATGACAAGTTATTGGCACCATTTTACAAGGTGGCATTTCATCTGGATGTATTGCTGTAATGGGTCATGGATTATTACATTATAACACACCTATAATTGAAAAACACAGCCAGTGATGGCAATATCGTATGAAGTTTAATGGCTTAATCGTCTACATCCTTGTCATTCCAGAGCGCGAGACATTTGGCAGGTGAACGTAATCCCCTTTAGTAGCCTGTAACATTTGAGACTTATGAGATCTATTTCACCGCTCATCCCCTCACACAACCTCGTTTTTAACCACATCCCCCATATAAACTGTAACACACAACCAGCTGTATCAAAACAGGTATAAGCACACAGTGTGTGTGAGTGTATCTGGAGTGCACGCACACACACACACAGCTTTCTGTTCTCATCACCCTGCTGGAGTGTGTCTGTCAGTGTCACATGAGTCCACAGAGGGAGCTTCCTCTTTGTTAAGGTTAAGGGTCAACAACAGTTGTGCCACTTGGAGGATAACACAACTGTACAAGCTCAGCACGCATTAATTTGGTGATTTGCAGGTCAAAGGGCATCTAAACTGACCTGAAACTGCCTGAAAAGGGAAATTGCTTTCAATGTTTGAACAACTGTCATGTTCCATGTTACCAGTCAGTCATTTAAGGATAAATTCCTACACCTTATATAAATTATCTGAGAAATAAAATATACAAGTACAAACAATAGGGGGAGGTAGCGTTGAATTTTCACACAGTCAACAAATCTGTCATTACTGAGCAAAGCAGCATTAACTAGTGAGAGAACTGTTGTATTTGTCTGCCAGCTGAATCAGACACCATCAACTCAAGAGATGTACCTGGAATGAATAAAATATAATTGATTTCTATTTCAACCACATAAGTTGTGGACAGCAACTCAGCATGATTCAACGCTTTAAAAGATTCGAAACATATTAAACACTTAATCATAATTTTAGAAAACCTTGACTTTAAAATGAGCCTTTTATTCAATTAAATTTTCCCACGAGAGTTATCAATTATTTGGTTATTCATTAAAGCTGCTAAGCAAAAAAATAAAAACAAACAACAACAGTTCCACACTAATATTGGTCGGACGGCCTTCAGCACTGATTATAGCGCTTATTTGTTGTGGCATTGTCCGGATAAGCTTATGCAACGTTCTAATTTTCATTTCTGTCCACGGTTGCATTGGTTTTTTCACAAAGACTTTGTAATGATGAGTGTCGGCTGTGTGATGTGTTCTCCAGCACATCCCAGAAATTCTCAGTAGGGTTCAGGTCTGGACTCTGTGGTGGCCAATCCATGTGTGAAAATGATGTCTCACGCTCCCTGAACCACTCTTTCACAATTTGAAACCGATGAACCTTGACATTGTCATCTTGGAATATGCCTGTGCCATCAGGGAGAAAAATAAAATCTATTGATGGAAAAACTTTTGTTTACTTTATTCAGTCAGCTGACCTCACATTTTGGGGACGTGATGTTGCTACCCTTCGACCTCAGCAGCTGAGGCTAGATGGGGGCTAGATGGGACCATTTAAATGCACAGTTGTTTGTTTTTATTACCCAGGTACTATAAGACACTACCAACATAGTTCCAGTACAAAAGCATCACCAATTTTTAATCATCTTTACTTGCTGTTTCTAGTTGAATTTATTTCTTGCTAAATCAGCTTAATTTGCTGTTGTTGCTCAGGAAAACTGAAACCTGTAAAAAAAAAAAAAAGTCTCTGGATTTAACAAGGCATGTTATTTTATCATTCCAAATACATCAATGTGCAGCAGCTCTGACTAAAAGATTAAATATAGTTAAAAGGCCCATAAACAAAGTCTCTAAGGTATTTTTTTAAATTAAATTGAGCCAAGTTTTACCGTCCTACTGGGAGCAGTAATAACAGATGTTTACCAACCACTCGCAGTGGTGTGAAACTGTGAGCCAACTTGAAAACACACACTGCAACACCCCACTCCTTATCAATAAATGAATTATATTAGGACAATCTATTAACAGCTCTATAGATAAACTCTTGAAATCCTCAGAGGCTCTTATTTCCTGCTTCACACACACAGATGCCAGCCCAGCACTCACACCTGAGAGACGCGTCGCTTGACATTAAGCTTGTAAACGGTTTGATTAATTGAGATTTCTTATTTATATCTGACACATGGAGCTTCAAGAGACTTAGGGGTTCGGAATATGGGATTTGTTTTGGGCAATGGTCCATCTTTTTCAAAGAAGAGGATAAAAAGGAGGAGAAAGTATTGATGCACTGTTTTTGTAGTGTCTTGTTTTCTCATTTATAATTATTTACATCCCCTGAGCTGCTCCAGCCCTGACTGCTCATTGTCTCATTTTATAGTACACAATCAACTCTGCAGAGGACAGTGTGATGCTCTTAATAACGCCTTTTTATTTTATGTTAAAGATGGGACTAGACATGTCAAGATGCTTCTGGGATGAACATTTTAACAGATGACAGTGACATGACTTCATCTCAGCATGTATATCTAACCTGTCTGCTCAGGTTTCTTGTATATAGGTATTTATAACCACCAACACATGAAAAAAGAAATGACTTTACAAGGCCGCAGCCTGAGTGGGCGAAAAGGAGCCACAAAGAAGAAACATATATGAGAATATAATTCAGCCAACACAAACAGTCAAAGGATGAGTGATTAAGGGGGAGCTTGATGTTTGGAAGCCAAATAATGAAATTCCTGTTAATTGCAGAGATGACTTTCCCTTTCACTCAACATTTTGTGATGTGGGCGGTGTAAAACTGCACTGACTGATAATGTGTTTGAGGGCTGAACTTGACATTAAGTTGCAGAAATCTTTCTCAAGAGGAAAAAGCAGAGGAGGAAGAGGAGGAGCGGGAAGAGAGTTGAGATGAAGAGTATTGATTTGAAAGCTGGGCAGGAAAGCAGATGCTGTGAAGTAACAGAAACATGAGCGACAAAGAGAAAAGATGCAGCAGGCAAAAACAAAAGGACCAGCAGCTAAGTGGTGGGATAAAAACAAGAGCTACAGCGAAAGGATGAGAGTAGAGACAAATGAAGTGGCAGCTAAACAGAAGGGATGAAGAAGCAGCAGGTGTAGTTGCAGAGCATGAGTGAGTCAACAGGCAGGAGGATAAACAGGCAGGCAGGTAAAGGTAGACTGGGAAAGACCTACCAGGGTCTGCTGATATCTCAGAGCCTTCCTTTGCGACGCATCTGCAGCCATTGACACGCTGTCACTGATCCAAAAATAACCTTGCTGGACACCCCAGCATTTCCAATGGCGTTGGCAACACCATACACCCGCGCGTACACACGAGATCTGTCTAATATATATTTATATATATATATGTATATATAAATATGTAGTAAATATATATGCACTCTTTACACCGGCTCAAAAAAACATGCAAACATCTTCTGAAGTTTCCCAGCCTCCTGGAAACTTAATCTCAAACACACTGCTTGAAAAGGGAAAAATCAAAAAAGTCCAGACGAGATCCTTCCTGAACGGGCTCCTCTTCAGATGATTCCGAGGCTGCGGGACATCCAGCTCCACTGCAGGACTGACAGACACAGACAGAAATCAGACAGGCAGACAAAGCAGAGCAAAGCCATCTGATGAGGCAGAGAAGGACACAGCGCTTTCCTTTATTAGAACTGCAGACACCTAATAACGCACACACACACAAACAGAACTTGTTGCTCTTGCAGCACCCTCCCTGCCAGCCAGCCGTCAGATGTGTGTATCTGTTTGCGTGTGTGTGTGTGTATATGTGTGTTTGGATGGCCTGTTCTTGTTTAGACAGTGGCGGTGGGGGTGGGAGTTGGAAGGGCACCCCTCATAGGGCTGCCCCTGCAACGTGAGCGGGAAGGTGCACACGACACCCCTATGACAGCTCGCACCTTATCAGCCAATGCAGCAAGGCAATCCCCATAACACTCACATGCTATGGCAGTTCTCTCATCCCTAAATGTGCCCTCCCCACACAAAAACACACAGCCCAAAATGCCCTAACAGTAAAGTGATCTCCATATTGCTTAAACCTACAGCAGGTTTGGATATCCAGAGGACGTAACACAGGAAGGGAGTTGAGTGAATCTGTGCTGTTAAAACTGAAAAGCTCACAAAGGCCGTTGGTGCGCTCTCCACAAGAAAACCAACATCCCTCACAGACAAGTTAATCTAAGTGTTTGTAGCTCATCCGTGGGTTTCTCCTCTGCTTCCTTTCAGCCCAATGAGACGGGCAGCCATTATAACCACCACAAAGATACACACAGATCCTCTTTAACCCCACCCTGCTTTGTGGTCCACACGCTAGCACATAACATCCTAATCTCAGAGTTCCATCTGAGGCCAGTGAGAAATGTGTTACTCTGACCGCCGGCGTGTGTATATGTGTGTGTGTCAGGGGAGAATGACTACGGACAGCTGGCTGGGCCTCTATCTGATACACTAAGAACATTATCAGTGAGCGTCGGCAGGCAGTGTGAGAGATGCATACATCCCGGTCGCAGCACAGAGAGACCTGAGCGCAGCGAAATAGTGGGGAGCCAGTTATACTATACCTGAGAACGGAGGGGACACGCTGTACACCGGCAACAACACACACAAACACAGCAACAAGGAGGATCAAATACAGTGAAGCATGCACAGGAGCAGCAGCAGTGTACATTCGTGCAGAGGTTTCACATTCAAGGCACAGGATGCAGCTTCAACAAGCATCGCAGGAAAATACAAACACACTTCTATGCAGACTGTTTTAACAGGAAATAAAACTACAAAGTCATCTTTTTAAAGAGCCATAGCTTGTTTATTATATGGAATAACTGGCAGTCAATGGAACAAAATGTCTTTAGCATCCTCCACAAACAACTGAGCAGAGCTTGGGAATAAACAACCTTTAAAACTTTTCATCTTCCGATGAAAGCTATGCTTTCACAACATTCATATTTCCCTCTTTAAATGCTGTCTCTAAACTGTATAATGAAATTCATAAAAGGATTGAGTGCTTCAGAGCAGAATAAACATGATCACCTCATGAACAGCATCTTTAAATCTTTTTGTTTACAGATGGTTAACAACCAATACTGATTTAACCAAGTTTTTTGCTTTCCCCGATAAAATACTGTTGTAACTGAACAGTCCTCACAAATACATATCTTTAAATGAAAGCACCACCATGGTCATAAATGTACTTAATGAGTCATCCTCACATGGCACAGGCTACTGTAGGAAACTGCATATTGCTTATGGAAGACATGTTCTATCCTTACTGCATCAGATACAGTAGAGTACAATAAGGACACTAAATAAAAACTCCCAAACACGGAGAAAAACAGCAATAAAAATCTGTTCATCATGTAGGCAAAGACCCCATAAGTAGCACCACATTCCAGCCCAACACCTTAACATGGACAGAATTTACCAGAGATCAGTGGGTTTAGTTAACTTACATTTTAAATGCTTTTTCCAACTGAACATTAACAAGCAAATGCAAAAAGGTAAATGAATGAAAGACTTCAAGACTTCCTTCAGAAGCTGCCCTGCAATTTTTCCTCCTCATAAGGCAAACTGAGGGGGAAAATGTTCAATGAGTGTTTTAAAAGCTGTTCCATAATAAATACACCTGTCTGTTACTAATGCCATAGCTGTATGCAATCACGACACTATGGATTATTTTCAACAGCAGGATATGAATGAAATCTATGATCAGGAGATGATGAAATGCACTTGTTTCTGCGGTGCTGCCCCCTGCCTGCCGCTATACCAAAAACAAGTGGTCACAATAACAACCATGTACAAACAAAAGCATGGGCTTAAAAATTCTTATAAAAACAATTTCATACAAAAATCAAGCCACAAAAATAGATCTGTGTACAAAATAAATTCTAAAAAGAGAGATTTGTGAAACCTCTAAGTAGCTGTGCAGTTTGACTGAAAAGGATTAACATATGAATCCTCTAACTGGCATGGACACAGACAGATACATGAGTTTGTTGTATGCAAATATATTACCCATTTCCAAGTACATGCAGATTAGCATAAGCTTGCTTCTTTCTTCTTTACAAGACTCATCTAAGTGTGTTCTCATGTGCCCATCTGTGGTTTAAATGAGGAAGGGACGTTTTTTGTGTAAAGTTGTAATGAGGGAATGTGTGAGTGTGTGGCAGTAAATATGCAATGAGCAGTTGTGTAAAAGGCCTTGGAGCAGGGAATGATCTGGGTGTGTTGATTTAAAGTGCACTTTTGCATGTCAATACTGGGGCTGATACTTGGGGAAAAGGTAGAGGTCTTTGCAGAGTGAGCTGGTGAACTCTGACATCTCTTTGCAGCGATGGTGGGCAGTGCCTGGAGCGTAACCTTCTCGCTCTTTGATACGTCTGTTGACCTGGAGTCAGAAAAAAACAAAAGGAAAATTGAAAATGCCTTTCAAAATAAGTCACATCAAGATTGTAGTGCATAAAAGTGAGAGATGGAGCATCCACCTGCACCAGGATGTCTGCAAGGTGAGTGTCTCTGGCATTGAGACGGAGTGCTGTGTTAAGTTCCTGGATGAACCAGGACCCCCTTTTGGTGTTTCGCATTGCTGCTGTGCCTTGAAAAGGTAGATAACAAATAAAGGCTTAATACATCATGTAACATTGCGCATAAAATCTATATTGCATAATAGGGATGTAACGATTACCGGTAAAATGATAAACCGTGATAAAATTCCCAATGATTAGTAATACCGATTCAAATTTTAATTATCATTAAAACCGTGATTGATTACTGCACTTTGAAAAAGTCACAGTGATGCTGCTCACTGCTGGAAAAGCAGCCCACCCAGTTTGCAACATTTAATTTATGAGAACATGGCAGAAGGCAACAAAGGCACCCACGTGGACAGACTACTCTGGAGACTTTTTTTTCCCCCTATTTTTACTGATACTGGGAGGGGATTTAAATAATACTGCAATAAAAATGATAACCGTGATCATTTTGGTCACAATAACTGTGATATGAAATTTCCATATCGTTATATCCCTATTGCATATTAATCTGTAGTAATCATGTCATATTTATCTAACACTCAATAAAAACACTTCCGTCTTTGGCCAATGCTTGCTGTTCACAGCAAGAAGTCACATGCAACAAGCTAACAGCCAACCATCAGACATCTGTGAGCATTTGTCTCTCCTTATTTTACTTGGTGGGCACACCCTCTCAACCATTTTAAGGGCCTGACAGCAAAATCTTTCAACATAATCTTATAACTTGCAGATTCTCTGTTGCAATTGTGAGTGCTCACTCTGATTGGCTGTTCAGTGTAGTGAATGAGTGCACAAGAAAGTAGACACCAATGATGCCAGAAAGCTAAAAGCTCACTCTCTCAGACACACAGGGGCAGATCTACTAAATTTGCACAGAGTAATTCAAATCTAGAATTTTGCACATGGGGCTGAAAATGGAAGGCTTCATGGAAGAGGCAAATACAAATATAAAATACAATAAGTATGATTAATATAAAATAAAAAATAGTACAACAGGTATCCATGCAAAGCCTCAGAGGTTGCCAATTTATGAGGACATGGATAAGGAGTTGCTGAATAAATGAAAGTGTCTGCAGCCTTGAAGATGGCTCCTGCAGCCACGGATGGAGGAGCACACTGCTGCTCCTGTGCAGCAGCTACAATTCAAGTTAAAATGTGATGTTGGCAAAATGGAGGAAAGAAAAAGACACAATTAATGCCAGCTTTAGCTCATTAAGCTCCACAGTGGCTGCAAATGTTCTGTTTGGTTTGTCCAGAATATTTAACATGGGTGTTAAACAGTGGAGTTTGCTCTGTTGTTATTGAACTCAAGAATGAGAACTTAACACATTTCACTCACTGCTGATGAAGAATTACTTTAAAACAGAGTTATGCGCGTCTTCAATCCAACACTGTCCCCCTCAGAAGCTGAGAGTCATTTGCAGGTGCAAACATCAGCTTTGATGTTTGCACCTGCTTTTCAGTTGTACCAAAGTAAGACACAAAAAATCTGCACCGTCATCCGTTTCACAGATGATAAATCGCTTTGCCAGTGCTAAATTAATAACATTTTCCTCTTCCAACACGCACAATGGGCTCTATGCACAACTCCACTACTGTGCATAGAGCCCATTGCATGTAAATGCCTCATATTGCATATTCAATGCAGCAGACATACTAGCTGGATACGGATGCACTATTTTGCTCCATAGAAAGACGCAACCCTTATTGCACAGTAAGTAAATCAGTTTGTACATTTTTTTTTTGCGTGTGCAATGAGACTGCTCACGTTTTTAAAAAAGCAAAGCTTTGATAGATCTGGCTCAGTGTCTTATCTTCAACAAATGGGCAAGTGAAGTGTTGAAACTAAAAAAACAATGCATGAAGTTTTCTTTATCTATGCATTCTTGATGTTTCCCTTACTGTACAGTGTGTAATACTGCCATCACTGTTTGATGATCATCTCCCCATACAACCCCCACTTCTGAATTAGCAAGCTGTACATCCTGGCCAGTAGGGCTGGACAATTAATCAGATTTTAATTGTGATTTTAATTTTGCCTTTTCACAATCATAAAAACACTGTAATCGAAGAAAAACTATTAATTCTGAAGTGAACAGACTGGTGGAGTTACAGGAAGCAAACTGCAGGGAGTAAAGAACAGGAATGCATGTAGACTGAATATTCATTTCTATTGCTATTATTATTTGAAATAATATTCTTATTTTACTCCTTTACTTGTTTCTAATTTACTTCCGGTTTCATCTTTTTTTAAAGTTATATTTGAAGTTGAGTTTTGGTGGTACAATAAACACTTTTCATAAAATCAATGAATAATCATGTATAATCGTGATTTCAATACCAGTCAAAATAATCGTGATTATAATTTTTTCCATAATCATCCAGCCCTACTGGCCAGTAGCTGAACGTCATCTTTGCTGTCTATTCATATGCCATTTTACTCCCTCAGATGCTGGCGATGCAGGGGCACCCGGCAGAGGTCCTCTCAGCATTCTTCACGCCAAGTTTATGTTAATGAACACTAAAAACTCTAACTCATGTCCAGAAGTTTACACAATTAATAACACACCTCACCAGGGAAGAGATCAGAAGCATTTATATTTATGGAAATGAAGAAATATCACTTAGTTTTCAAATGAATGTGTGCGATTTAGTATGGAGTGGCTGGAGTGGCACAGTGATATTTGAGTTTGGGGGGAAATTTTTTTTATTTTTATTTTTTTGTTTTGTTTTTAATCGAAAACGTATTTATACTTTTAAATCTGGATTTAGAGTATGTCAAATAGGACTATGTGGATTTTCAGCATACTTGCAGAATGCCAGGGGGATCCATTAAATTATTATGATCCCATGATGAGAGGGAGGGAGGGAGGACCAGAGCACCGCGCAGCAGAAGTTCCAGACTTCCGTTTCTTGTCGGAGTAATTCAGGTGCAGCCGGGTCATTACCAAAAAATAAAACCAAAACATTTGCACAACTAATACTGCAATATAACGGTATATGTAAATATCATATCTCTCTCATATAAATATCATATCTACCTCGTCATACCGGTATATCGCCCAGCCCTATAATGGACACCACAGTGTCCATGTCTGTATCCTTACTCATATTTTGTCATATAACTTCAAACATTTTACAGCACAGTTGATGAATCTAGTTTCACATGTCATGAACTCAACCCCAGAATAACAAAATGAGAGAAACTTACAAATTCTCTGACCTTTGAGAGATGCAAAGCCACAGATCATGTCTGACCGCTGCGGCAGTTTAATCCTTGGCCTCCCCATGTCCACTCTCTGCCTGGGGTTTACATCCCCCTGTCCTTCTCTCCCGGCATCCCTCTGTTCGCAGCTTGGTGACAGAGTCCTAACTGGGCCGTCTACCTGCTCCACTCCACAGTCCATCTCATCTAACAGAAAAAGCAGAGCAAAATAACGTTCGCGCATCAAAACTTATTTTCAACAATATGAAGCAAAACAAAACTTTAAGTTTTTGATCTGTAGATTTTTTTGCTATAGCCAAAATTAAGACAACAGAAAGCATTTCAATTATCCATGTAATGCAAGTTTGGCTATGCAGGTTCTATTTATATCAAAACAGTTTTAAAAGGAAAGCAACAAGTAGAAAATTCTGAATTGCATCTACTTTTATGCAGTTGCTAAAATCAACCATCGTGATAAGCAATTATTTTGATGCTTCTAAAAATCAGGTAACCTGCAACTCTGCATTGCACCTGAACACTTGTTGAAGTGACAAAGATGGAGCGCTGAAGCTGCAGCTCGAATAACTCACAGTGCTGACCCAGTATTTGGCCTTGACCAAGTTAAGCTGAGGTCCAGTGCACTGCATCTCTCATCAAAAAAAGAAAAATATTAATGAAAAACATGTAAATGGATTATTTGGGTTACATTGGATGGCAAAACTACCATTAAACTTTGGATAGAAATTTACTAAAGCTACAGCTAGCCATTATTTTAATAGTCGATTAATCTACCCCTGTAATCGATTGATTAATCGATTAATCGGATAAGCTCTATGTTTTTAAGGATCTGGCTGAAATGCAGTGGAGTAATAATGAGTCCAAATTGGCACCAAAGACTGTGGCTGACACGCAATGAGTAGGTGCATTACTGCCACCCACTGGTAGGGAGTGTCCGGAAATAGTTTATACAGACCGGAAGTAGGGCTGGGCGATATTGAATTTGAGTAATATCCCGATATTTTTATGGCATGTCAAGGTACACAATATATCTCGATATTTTCCTTGCTTGAATGAATGTTTGATGTATAATCACATTTGTAAGTTGATTCTGTGCTACATTAAACATTAGTGTTCATACTGCATTAATATTTGCTGATTTTAAACATTCATGCAAAAGGGTGACATCATAACTAAACAAATTGATAAACTGTATTGATAGTTAAAGAGTGAATGAAAATGTATTAAAAAAAAAACAACAAAAAAAACAAAGTGCCTACGACTACTGTTATGCCTTTTGGTAAAAGAACCAGATAATTAGTTCATGGTGCGAATTATTGACCTTTAAAAAAGGGAATAAATAAGTTGATAGTTATTAAAAGTAAATTATTTCATGGTGGGCAAAAAACAGTTAAAGGAGTCATCACCCGGAAATCCCACTTTTTCAATTTAAAACATGTGTATTGAAACAGGACCTCAGTGAAAACGTGCCAGAAACTCTGGAAAGTGAAAGTGACTCGTCTTTGAGTGCGGGCTCTCTCTTCTCACCAGAATCGGCCACGAGAGCGCGTTTTCCACAGCACACGGTTTGCATTTTTCCCCCGAATGACGTGAACTAGAGAGGCTGCTAGCTGCTAAGCTAGCCTCTTTAGCACCACCTGAAAGCAGCTGATTACCTGCCATGGAGTAGCGTTATGACCAGCTTTGTCAGAGAGGAGGACGATGACGACAAGGAGGGGGGGGGATTGCCGTGCTGAGCTGAGAAATTCAGCAGTTTTCAGTGCTCTAACAGGAGAGACAACACTATCAGGGACCAGTGGATTATATTTGTCAGCGAGTATGTGCAGTCGGTAAGTGTTGCTGCTTGTGTAACTTATTTTCTTTTGTGTAAGAGACCAGTAAACGATGGTAGACAAACGGACAAGCTGCTAATGTAGCGACAAAAGCTAACGCTGTTTGGTTAACTTCACATCAGACGTCCGCTCCTTATATTCATCACAGTCCAGCCCTTTTACTCTGCGGATCATCCCTATCAACTGTACCGTTACATTTTTATCACGTTTTTCTCTGTTGGGACATCATTTTCTTCACTTGGTCTGTCCTGATAAAACTTTGTTTTGACTTTAATGTTTCCCTCGTGAACGCATTTACAGACAGGTCTAACTCTCGTGCATATTCTCGCAACAAACAAAAGTTGGGGATAAAAAGAGGTTAAAATGAGCTCATTAAATTTTCGTCTCACCCAACTATAATTAAAAATTCATTTGAAGATACTTTAAGATTTATAATTTACGGCCGCCTGGTTTCTAACCCCTTTGTTTTTCATTCTACATGCAAATCATCCTGTTTCACCCCACCTGTCTGATTGGCCTGGCATCACACCATCTCCTCCCTCCCTCCATCTAACGACTCATTGGACACACCTGGAACTGCTTCCCACAGCTACAAAAGAACCCAGCACACCCTCAGTCATTGGCAACTGCTTGGCCTGGCAACAGTTGTCCTTAGTTTATGTTTTTGGTGACTTTAGTTTGACTAACTTTGTCTTTAGTTTTGATTTCCAGGTGTTTTAGTTTGGTTAATGGTTTAATTGTTGGATCCTCTTTTCTTTGTAATTTGCACTAATAGTTTGGAGTTGGGATAGCTAGGTCTAGGGATGGTGCAAACGAAGCTTCATGAGACACTGAGACATTTTGACACAGCTGCCAAGAGATCGACACGAAGTCTCGAGACATTTGAGACAGTGAGCGTGAGCTACATCTGCTGGCCGTGGATGTGTACTGCAGCTGAGGGAAGCGCTGCCTGGAGCTGTCTTGTCTCTGACACGGTGTATAATAAAAGATACGTTGCCAACCTTCAGTTAGTGTTTCCTTTGTGGTTAATATCTTGGAATGATCCTCTGTGATAAATGAACTATTTTTCAATAAATTCCCAAGTGATTGGAACCTGTATTAAGCATTGACAGATTAATAAACCCAGTCTCTTCAAGATTTCGGCTCGACACTCGCGGGTGAGGTAACGAGGCCTCGGTTTGTGTGGTCACGTGGCTTTTGGCATGCTGACACTTCCACCAAAACAGCGGTAGCGAGACTTCCGGTTCAAAAGATCGAGGCGAACTCAAGCATAACATCCCTAGCTAGGTCTTTTGTTGTTTGGTTTTGGTTACAGGTCTTAGTTTATGGTGCTGCTCGTTCCCTTTTTGGTTCATAGCCTAGGTTTGTGGTATTCCCCATCTGGTTCCCCCTTTTTAGTGTTAGGCTTTGTCTGTCTCTTTATTTGTTCCTTTGAGCAGCATTGCTAACCCCATCTCCTTTTTCAGTTACAGTTTTCCAGGTTTTGTGTTTATGCCTTAATTCACTTCTGAACAATAATAAACATCTTTACTCCACCTTTTACCATCTGAAACCAAGTCTTTTTGTTTGCGTCCCTAACCCCTAGCAGAGCTGGGAGGTAACGGCTGGGGATAAAAAGAGGTTAAAATGAGCTCATTAAATTTTCTTCTCACCCAACTATAATTAAAAATTCATTTGAAGATAATTTAAGAAGGATTGTGTATGTAATGTATGCTGTACCTGAGCTGTTTTGTTAATTTGCCCTGTATTAATAAAAACTTTAATACTAAAAAAGGATTGTGTATGTAAAACACTAGGTTATGACACCTTTAAAATGTTTGGATTTCAGATCTAATCAGTGTGACACATCTTCATCTTAAAAAGCTCTTTGTTAAAACCAAGCGGCAACCTCCGGTGGCCAGCAGTGATGCCACCCGGAAATGGACATTTTTTTGTAGTTTTCTCTTCATCCGCTGGGGGCTGGCTCCAAGACCGAGCAAATCCCCATAGACTCCCATGTTAAAAACGCCAACTTCACAACAGAAATAAACATGTTTACAGCCTGGTTCAAAAAATCATTTTAGGTTTAATTGGTCAAGTTTACCTTCATGTCAACTGTGAGGGGGGTTAATTTTTTTATAACTCATTCATTTAGATGTTATTTATTCTTCAAATTTCACATAATTAAGGGCGTGTCCTTATGATTGACATGCGGCAGACCGGAAGCTTCGCCTGCCGACCGGAGGCTCCTAATTAGCTCATTCTTTGCTCTCAGTAAGGTCTCAGTTTGTTGCAGAGTCGCACAACGGCGGTTTTTAGTCAGCGAATTGGAAGTGTAAGCATGTCTTACCTTAACCGTGCCGCTTAGGAGCCTTATCTTTGTTAGCTCCTCTTAGTTTCGTGTTAGCTCGGTTAGCGTTTAGCCCAGAGTACGTCAGCTGTCAATCATTTGCCCCGCGGCCACACTGTGCCCATTTTAGTATTTTCCTGGAGTGACGACATACGTGATGCGGCAAGATGGCGACGGTAAGACACGCCCAACTGGCTTCACATTTCTCTACTCAGACGAGACCGGATACTACGTCCAGTAATTATACAGTCTTTGGTTAAAACGTATGCTCAGTTATGCGAGCGAAGTGAGTGCTCCTACCTTAACGAGGATCTTTGTTGTTTTTACTCCGGCAATGTTGTGAGCTAGTTATCAGAGAAACCAGTGAGGAAACAACTCATGTGTGCGCCAAATTTGTTCTACACACGTGAGCCTTGGAAAACTTAAGTCTTTGTATTGTGCTGTGTACGTGTGCTAATTACGGTAGTTAGTTGGTTGAAATTCTTCATCTGCAGCAACCTGAGCTCTGCCAGAAAAGCTGCTACTGCTGGCCACATGACGTAAAATTGTAGCACACGTGATGTACGCAATTAGGCGCGCTTGTCTATCCTAACCGGTAGCAGTTTATACAGATCGGAAACAATGTGTGAAGCGGGACTTTAAAAATTAAACGAAGCATCAATTACTAAAATATTGATCGATCATTTTTTCTAATGGAATAATTCGAATAATTGTTTCAGCCCCTAAAAATTACCTCAAAAAAGTCATTTCAGCTCCAAGATTTTTGCTACAATTCCTTCAATGTCAAAAGTTTGTAGTCCTGTTTTTGTCAACAAGATTTTAACCACGAAACCCTGAATACTACAAACATTTCACTGAAAGTATTGGTCTATATGAAAGGCAGTAGCAAAACAAATCCAATGGGCTCTCAGCAGCACAACTGCAGTGGAGCCAGGGAGCGTGTGAGGTAATTAGATTTGCTTCAGAGTGGTCTGAGGGGTTTTTCATGAGCATTATCAGCTGTGTTGTCAAGCCTTCACCTCAATCAGAAACAATAATTTGCTGGGAGCATATTAAGTGCCAGATTTATTGCAGGGTTACTGTACGGCATTTGTATTACGTTTTCGTAAAGATTTCACAAAACATGGATGTGTGGCAAATTTTGACACAGCCTACTGTACATCTGAAACTGTGTAGCAGATGGTCAATAAAATGCCACCCACAGTGACTTGCACAGCAGCCTGGAAAGTGAGAGAAGACAACATCTGGGTTTGTGGATGTGGAGTCTTGCACCTGTCTGCTCTCCGGCACTTGAGTTGCTCGGATGTCGCACATGCGAGAAATCTAACACACACATTCTAAACACAAGCTCAGACTTGTGCAATCTTTGAAATACTCTTCCTGTTTTATCATCTCTTACCTCCTCTGCAGGCCTGAATGAAAAACATCTTGGGCTTGTTTTGAAGTAGTGGGCAGTGAGCGTTGTCGAAGGCCTCAAACACCCAGTCAAGCTGAAAAGTGACCAAGTCATGCATGTTTACACAAGAGCTTCATCTTTCTTCTTTAATGACACAAAATAAATCAAAACAAGTATCAGACAAAGTCACCTGCAGTAGCTGTCCATCTGTACCATAAACTGCTCCTTCCACTCCGTGGGAGAGCAGACACACCACACAGCTGTCCACTGTTCGGTGTTCTGGCCGTCTGCAGTTGCAGGTGTGAAACCAGCAGGTCTGGGCCTGGTCCCGGTCCCGCCATGACGCCAACGGTCCGGTACCAGGTTGCGAGGGTGAAACCAGCAGGTCTGGACCTGGTCCCGGTACCGCCCTGACCCCCACGGTCCGGTACCAGGTCACGGCTGTGAAACCAGCAGGTCTGGGCCTGGTCCCGGTCCCCCCTGACCCCCACCGGTCCAGTTCCAGGTCACGGCTGTGAAACCAGCAGGTGTGGGCCTGGGCCTGGTCCCAGTCCCTCCCCTGACCCCCAGGGTCCGGTCCAGGTCGCGGGCGTGAAACCAGCAGGTCTGGGCCTTGTCCTGGTCCTGCCCTGACCCCCACGGTCCGGT
>JALJCO010011664.1:0-28086 GCA_023101725.1 Atherinomorus stipes
GTGTCCCCCCAAAGGTATATCACACCCAGTAGCTAATTTTCTCTGTGGCATCAGCCCTGGATGATTTGGAGTTCTCAAGCCCTGGGTGTCCATTTTACTGTTAAACTTGACCAACATTTCTTGAAAAAATCTGGTGGAAAATCCATATGACCCAGCTTTCCACCAGCACTTTAAACGCACCATGAAGAGTGCACGAAGCCCAGCCTTGTTCCGGTTGGTGTGAAATCAAGAGTGAGCATGTGTGTGTGAATTCTGATTAGCCCCCGTCTATGACATCAGACTGAAAGCTAAAGCAAGTTTGTCAGCTCCGTGTGCACATGTGCAGAGGAGAGCAGCATCTCTATCAGCAGAGGAGAGAGCGAGAAATTGACAGAAAATATAAGAGAAAGCAGCAGTTACAACTCATCAGTTTTTTTCATTAGAAGTAAAAAGAAAGATATCACTGTGATGATTCTTTTTCTCATTAAAAACAATATGAAAAGTCAACATGAAATCTCCCGATATGAAAACGAGGCTGAAGTTAGCAACTCGTTCCCAACTTCTATTTCGATTTTGGGTTAAAGGGTAAGCCCACTCCAAATTATTTTCTACTTACAACATTTAACGAGGTCCTGTGTAAAAACTGCAACACGTAGACTTTCCCAACCTGGACTCAGATGTCCTTTTAGGAACTGTAGATTAATTCAAGCACAATTTCTGATTTGTGAAACCCGTATTATATTTGTAAAAATGAAAAATAGCAACATTTTAATGGTTTAATTGTCATATAGACCAATCAAAAACCCCCAAATCTTACGGGGTTCTGAAAACCTGGTCTCAAATGTTCCTTAGAGGCTGTAGATTAATTAACGTATGAGAAAGAGAGAGAGCAAGGATGAAGAGAACAGAACAAACAGGAGAGAGGAGAACAAATTAGGAAGAAAAAAAAGAAGAGCAAATAATGTGATAAGATCAAGCTCTAGTTTTTCATGAGTGTGGCCGTCAGCAGGGTGAAGTTTCATAAGTCATTTGTTTGTGATACAAATGATTTGCCCACACACACACACACACACGCACACACACACACACACACTGAACTGCTTATTACAAGCAAAAGAAACCTGGCCACTCTTAAAAAATTGGGTTTTTTTGTTTGTTTGTTTTTCTTTTTTGCTTGTAATGAGCAAAAAAATTCTGTCAATGTAACAAGTGAAATTTTCTTATACGATTTCTTGAAATAAGATGCATTTGTCCCAAAACAAGTTCCTGGGCCTACATCTCACTGAAATTTTTCTATTTAGGTGATTTTGTCTTATTTTGAGTGTGATGAGATATTTTGATTAGAAAGTAGAAAAATATACTTGGTAAGATTTGAGTTTTTGCAGTGTATTGGTGTAATTAAGGAAGTTTGCTGCATATAATGCCTTATATAGAGGCCTATTCATTCTGCCCCCTTCACTGCGATTATACGGATAAACGTAGATCTACAACTAATCTAAATAGTGTCAAAAGGAGTCAGAGTTACTGGTTACTGGTGAGTAAATGCACGTATAAATTCCAGAAATAAGGTCCAGGTTGAAAGAAACAAAAGCTATCCTTTAAAAACCCTATGCCACCCTGCTATTTTCTCTGGCCACCCTGTGGCCACCCCAAAAAAAAAATTCTCTGGGAGCACCACTGGATGACATATTTGTGAATTGGTGCCATAGACAAGTTTCCGTTTTACTTCCGCAGTCAATCAATTTCTGCCAAGCGCTTCCGGTTGATAATATCTGCATTCATTTACACTGAATAGTGATGTCTCTAAAATGGTAACATTCTCATTTATTTCTTATAAAAAAGAACATGTTTTATTACTTCCTCACCTGCTGTGACACTGAACTGGGAGGATAATATGATAAAAATGACCTGATGTTACAGCTAGCAATATATTTTTGTGCTTTATTGAGTCCTATGGTGATAAACAGGAACGCCATAGACTTACATAGTGAAGCAGTCGGCTGTGTGTTGATAGCGACTCACACACGGCAGTTTAGTGTCCACGAAGACAAATGTTCAACACCGAGCCAGTGTCTGGATGATTCCTGAAGGCTTGAGCGGTGGTTACGGTGGATTTTTTTTATTTTTCTTTTATTTTTTTGAGTTAAGGAGAATGGAGAGTTTGAGACAGCGGGCTGCACCCGGTGGTCGGTCACGTAGCTGCGTGGCTGCCGTCCAATGGTGAGTTCGCTCAGTTTACAAGGTTCATATTTAATTGTTTTCACAAGCTGCAGCAGCAACGTACGGCACAAAATGTCCAAGACCACTTTTTGGGTTTAACAATATCCACTTTTCAGTCATCGAGTTCGGGAGCTCTTCCTTGTTGTTGATGTGCGTATGTCCTCAGTGTAAAATATCCTGTAACCGTGGTAACCGGAAGCCCTTGGCAGAAACGAGCAGATATGGCGGCTCCCATGGTTTCCGGCCGTGAAACTTGTCTATACAAATAAAAGCTGAATTGAATTGAAAAGAAAAAACTAAGAAAAATAAAACAAAAAAGAAAAAGAAACGGCTGCAATATTTAAACAGTTTCTGTTGCCTTTTGTTTTAATGCCAATATTTTTTCTCTTGAAAAACAAAACATGAGAAAATGAAATGCAGATAAAAGGTTTGGTCACTGTTGATATTTGTTTTTTCTACAAAGTTCAGTCAGTCACAGATTGTATTTGTTTTGGGTTTTTTTTTTTGCTAACTTTTATGGTTCTGTATCTAGTGATACATTAATTTAATATAATTTTAGCCACACAATCTGGCAACTGAGGCTATCTTGAAAAAAAAATTGAGGTTCTACATGTATTTTATTTTCAAAAAATGGTGGACCCCCCAAAAAACTTGGAATTGTAAGGGTTAAGGGTTAACCATATACATGTTTATTTTTCTCTCTCCCAGTTCGTCTATCCTGCCACACCTAAGAACACCCCCCCCACCCCCCAGCCCACTGTATGCATCCTAAGCTTGGCCAGCTGAGTAGCATGAGCAGTCTGTTTGTCCATCAGTTGTAACACTGCTAGGAGGGCCAATTGGCTGACATTTGGCCTGGGGGTGTGAAATGAGCCCCGCTGGGGGCTGTAGTCTGGCTTTAGTCAAGCCACTCAGGACATCACGAGGAAAAGAGGCGAGACTGAGGGAAGCGAGGTGAAGGCTGAAGTTGAGGAAACGGATAAGATGAGAGAGAACAAAGAAGAGAAGGAGACATAAAAATGTGGAAACAACTCAACTGGAGAATGAGGGGGAGAGAGGAAAGGAATGGAGGAAGACGGATGGAGAGAGAGGATGAGAGATGGAGAGACATGGCTCATCTGCTCTCTGCTTTCAGGCTGCTGCGAGATTGCAGGATTTCCTAGATCAGCCAAGTGTGGAAGTGAATTTTTCCCCCAGCTTGTCTCCTTTCACTCACTTCTCCTTCTCCACCCCCTCTCTAACACATTTTTCCTACTCCTTCATCTTCTTTGAGCCACCCCAACTAGTCTCTGTCACTGAGTAATGGATTAAAGTCCTATTTCCGCTCTGATGCTGTTGTGATATCAGATTATATTGCTTTATCCTGTCTGGGTAGCTGTTTTTAAAATTGCTCTTGTATTATCATCTTTTTTCATCCAGCTATAAATATAAGATTTACTGTTTAGAAACCTACAGCCCGTTTTAAGATGGGGCTGATGGGCCTTTGTCCTGTTTGTAAGGCACAGAGGAAGACGCAGTGCTGAGTTTGAAGCACCTCTGAGCCAGTAGCAGAAGTAGTCACAGATCCAAATTAATGTCTGGCTGAGTGTGTGTGTTTAAGGGATAGCTGCCGTAACAAAACACACTGCACTAACTGCTGCCCCTTCTGTATATAGTCTGTATGAATGGCCAAAGAGGAAACAGCAGCAGCTCATCAAAAGTATCTTTGTCTGTTTGTTTTTTAATCAGTATAGGTAAATCTTTGTGTGAAGGCCACATACTGACTCAGTAGGGGCTGGGGGTAAACGATTATTCGGCTGATTATTTTATCAAATAGTCGACTATTCTAACAATCAATGAGCCAATTAATCTAACGATTATTTTTCTGTTGCACAATTAATGAGAAATAATAAGGATCGGCCGATACCAAGTCCTGATCTGATACTTCTATGATGAAATAAAATTGAAAAGACATTTATCGCATTTTTAACAGTTTCTTAGTCTGAGCTTGCTAAGATTTCTTTGCTAGTTTAGTTTTTGTTAAATTTCAGTTTCTATTTCTTCCATCTGCAGTTTGGTTTTTAGTTAGACATCCTTTAGTTGAGTTCGGTTTTTCTGTGGCTTATGATTTGTATTTGTTCTGTTCTTCTGTGTAAATCTGCATTACTTGTTAATGTACAGGGGTTAGACAATGAAACTGAAACACCTGTCATTTTAGTGTGGGAGGTTTCATGGCTAAATTAGACCAGCCTGGTGGCAAATATTCATTAATTGCACATTGCACCAGTAAGAGCAGAGTGTGAAGGTTCAGTTAGCAGGGTAAAAGCACGGTTTTGCTCAAAACATTGCAATGCATTCAACATTGTATCAGAGTTCAAAAGAGGACAAATTGTTGGTGCATGTCTTTGCTGGCTGATCTCTGACCAAGACAAGTCTTTGTGAGGTATCAAGAGCCACAGTATCCAGGGTAATGTCAGCATACCACCAAGAAGGACGGACCCATCCAACAGGATTAACTGTGGACGCAAGAGGAAGCTGTCTGATCGGGATGTTCGGGTGCTAACCCAGATTGTATCCAAAAACGTAAAACCACAGCGGCTCAAATCACGACATTCGCTTGGCCCAGGACTTTGTGCTAGATGGGCCAAGGACTACTGAACCATTCTGGAGGACCATGTGCATCCAAAGGTTCAAACATTGTATCCTGAAGGCGGTGCAGTGTATCAGGATGACAATGCACAAATCACACAGCAAGCCTGATGAAAGATTCGTTTTGATGAACATGAAAGTGAAGTTGAACATCTCCCATGGCCTGCAAAGTCACCAGATCTAAATATTATTGAGCCATTTTGGGGAGTTTTGGAGGAGCGAATCAAGAAAACGGTTTCCTCCACCAGCATCACGTAGTGACCTGGCCACTATCCTGCAAGAAGTATGGCTTAAAATCCTCTGACCACTGTTCAGGACTTGTATATGTCATTTCCAAGACAAATTGTCGCTGTATTGGCCGCAAAAGGAGGTCCCACACCATGCTAATAAATGATTGTGGTCTAAAACCAAGTGTTTCAGTTTCATTGTCTAACCCCTGTTGTTAGTTTCCAATTGTCTGTACGTTTCCACAACAGAGTGACGCAGGTCAGCAGAGAGGACAAACTTTTACTAGGACACACACATGCGCACATCAACTGCATAAGTGCAGAGTACTTGTTGCAAAAATGTGTGTTATCTTACATTATTGCTCCAGAACATCACCAGAATGTCTCAGAACTTCAGCATATGTGTGAAAACAGCGCATCTGTGTTCGTTGGAATTCAAGTTCTCAGAGTTTCTGTTTTCTAAGGTGGGAGTGAATAAGGATTTACCACCATATTCAGTGTTCTGCTGGGTGTCACTGTTGAGATTTTTCTCAAAGGAAAAAATTAGGAATAAGAATTGCCTTTAATGCTAAAATTTAAAGGAAAAAACAAAAGCACTGATACAGATGCGGGCATTAAAAAGTTCGCCTTTTGCCGACTGCCAGCCACTTACCAGCGACTTGTTCAATTCAATCGCACAGAGAAACGCCTGAGTGCCCAGGGGAAACGATTTCAGAGCATAAATGAACGCCTGGAACAAGGACGTTTCCACACGGCAAGTTTGGACGTGATGACGTATTCGCGGGACAAATCGTTCAGCCAGTGATAGTGCAGAAATAGTGCACTATTACTGCACCACTTCTGGCAGAAAAAAGGCAGAACTTTTTCATGTCTGCATCTGTAAAACTGATGTTGGGAAACTGGTTCACAAATCTTGCACAGTTTTCAGAAAATGGGCCTGTAAAGTACAGAAATGATCCTTTAAGGTAATTATTGTGAACCTTAATTCAATTCTAAAGTTGCAAGACAACTAAGGGCACATCTGAACAGAGGATGCTCTCTCAATATGCTGAGCAACCCAATGACCTCATAATTTTACCTTTAGTGCCATTAAGATAGAAGCAAATACTGAAGTTAAACCTTGGAAGAGTCCACATGCTGGTGTTATGGTTCGCATGGTTCCCAGTTTGGATTTCATCTTTTCTGTGTAATTTTGTATGTTCTCTTTTTCCCTTTATGGGTTTACTTTGGGTACTCTTTCTTCCTTCAAGAACAAAAATAGATAAATGTTGGATTGGTGATTCTGAATGTGTTTAGTGTGGTGCGCATGGATAGTTGTTTGCTGCACTGGCCCTGTGATGATTTTTCCAGGATTTCTTGCCTGATGGCATGCTGGGAAAGTCTTCAGCAGCCTGTCTCAACACAAACACCTGAGTATAGAAAAAGGATGGATGAATAAAAGTGCTTTATGTAAATTTTAGAGTTGTTTTCCTCCTACAAAATATATTCTTCCACCAGAACATAAATTTACGTTTTTGTTGCTAGAGTTACAAAATTGTCCTTTTAAAGGTACAATGGTACAGAGTTGTAGCAGTTTTCAGGCAGGCCTATAGTGTTTGTACCCTGCTGGGTAACAACTGAGTGATAAAGCATATGTATCTTTTGGGACCTCCTCTGCAACTTAATTCTGTCGATGTATATGTTGGATGTTGCCCCTCACAACATATTGTTTTACAGCCCATTAGGTTGTATGTACCATTAAATTTCATTTTTTGCACTGTATGACAAAGGCCTGCAAAATAAAAGTACAATCTTATGATGAGATGTAAACCCGCTATTTCATATATGGGTTAAAATCAAAGCCGGCACCCAGTCTATATTATAATTCAGCCTCCATCCATCAATCTCTTTCTTCTTCTGAACGGATGGAGTAAAGATTCGCCTTCCACTGCAGTATGTTATACCCCATTCTGCGCTAAGTGACCTATGATTAATTGCACATTATTAACTTAACTGAGATTGTTCTCTAGATACATAGGCGTCGATAATGTCTGATTCCTCTTTAATAGGCCACTTCTGACAGTATTCATAATGTGCCATTTGTAGTGATTTCTCCCTAATGTATTCCAGCTTTGTGAAAATTCTTCTAATTTAGGGGAGGGGGTGGGCCAAAGGAGCGTCAGATCAGAGTGGGATATATTCTTCCATTGGTTAGTTAGCTTTGAGGCACAGACTGGTGCCTTTGGGGGTTGAGGAGAAAAAAAAAAGCGAAGTTTGTTTATGTGTGAAAATTCTTATTCTGGGTTTTTGATGACGAAGATGGAGTTCAGCAAAGTTTCAGGTGCAGTGGATGTGCCCTTGCTCGTATTTGAACTTTTATGTCTTTATAAATTACTTTTGGAATTGCCTTTTCCCTGAAGTTTTCCAGAAAATTGGGTCTTTACTTTTATTGTATCGACTATTGTCATGTATCTAATAGATACATGACAATAGTAGATCAGTAGGTCACTCTAGCTACAGTCTGCATACTGTGATCATAAGCCCACATAAAAGTGATGTGTTCACACAAGACTTAATTCATCATGTCTGTGATTGTGAATGTGCGCGTACATCTACAGAATATGGGCTGTGAAACACCAGGGGGGGGGAATAGATGTTATCTCCTGTCTCTGTGTGATGTGGTGCAAACAAATGCATCGTCCACACCTCCCCAGCCTGCACTGCAGCACGGCTGTAAACACTGCACCACTACAAAGGCAAAACACGCGCCACCTGCCTGTCTGCGTAAATCCCACTGCTTTCAACAATTAACACCAGGGACAAAACTCACTGTGTGTGTGCCGCCACTGGAGAAAGAAGACCTATCGTATCGGAGGGAAAGGGAGGGAGGAAAAACATATTGCTTGGTCGTATAGCGACTGCAGTGCAATATGTGCAGGCTGACGTTTATGAGTGTTGAGACAGCCGTATTCACAGCAGGCGGCGATGGTAATAATGCTGTGTTGACATTAGCCCAGGTGAATATGTCAGCACTGAATCATTACCACTTAAATGCTACTTCTATTGTTGTGTAATTAATGCTTAATTAGGAGGCTTGCTTCAGGCAGCTGTAGGGTTGTTAAGAGAGGTGTCACACATGCTATAAACAAATGTTATACCTATGAATGCAAATTTCCCTGTTCTTGTGCCCGTGCCCTCCTTCTGTCCTCATGCCTTTCTAGCACAAGTCATGAGCATACCAAGGCATCTATCGTGAGGTGGATGTGGGGGATAAGATTTCTCTTAGAAATGGGGAACTAAGCAAATAGTTTCTCAGTAGAGCTGCTTGTTTGTGTCTTTTTCTCTTCTTTCCTTTCCTAAGGTAGTTCCATTGTTATGTTCTGTGGGTTTTGATTCAGAGATGAGGGAGAGAGAATGAGAGAGTGAGAGAGAGAGACAGTGAGACGTGAGGCAGGATTGATGGGGGACACAGTCATCGAAGAGAGGATTGTAGATTTGTATGTTCACAGAGGAAGGAAGCAAAGTTGGGGGGAGGAGAGGCAAGGAGAAGAAGAGAGCATGAAGTGTGCAGCTGGAAGAGGCAGACAGGAGTGCAGGCGTGAAATTGGCACTGCTCTGTCCACCGCCACCTACCCCACCCTCACCCCCCCATAGTCTCAACCTACTGCCTGCATGTCCTTTCCACTCTGTTTCACTAAAGAGTGGGACCAAGTCTGAACCAGTACAGCATGTGTGCATATGTTGTCTTCAAAAGTATTCATACTCTCCAATTCAAGAAGGAAAAAAGAAAAATCCGCTGTCAGTGAAATAAGTTGAAGTTGACAAAAGTAATAATAAATGAAAAATTCTATAAAATCTTGTAGTTGATTTTGAATTGTGGTTTGAAAGAAATATTTAAAACCAACACACAAAAAATAAAACAAACAAATAAGCATAATGGGGCAACAAAGCTCAAATTTTGTTGGGCAACACTTTGAGGTAATCCCTGCAATCAGGTGTCTTTAATGTTTAAAAAGGCTGCTACACCTCTTGACAGGTATTTTGGTCCACTGTTCATGAAAAATGTGCTCTTATGTGACAGGGACAGTTTTGTTTGTTTATTTGTTTAAAATTATTTTTTCCAACTACAATTCAAAAGCAATATCTTATTTCACTAAAATATAATTTTGTAAGTTTTTATTTATTTATTATTAGTTTATTTAGTTTTTGTTATTAGAATTACTTCAGTGAATTTAGCATTTTCTTTCATTAGAGGGTAACGATTTTGAGGACGACTGTATATGTGTCCATATCAAACAGCAGGGATCCTCAATCCTGGTCTTTCAAAACCTGGTGTTCTGCAGGTCTTAAAATGCAGACATTTTCCTGCTGTAACACACCTGAATCAAACCAATGGGACTTGTGCACAGCTTGACATCAAGCTCTGCACAAGTCTGAGTCTGCTGCTGTGTTGCAGTAGCGTAACTTCTAAAACCTGCAGGACACTAACTCTTGAGGACCAGTGATTAGGATCCCTGCCATAGAGTACATTGACAAGTGACTGAGACTATGAGAGTGCAGTAATGAAAATGAAGACAAGATATTGAAACATACATCATGCATTAAGGTTGGACACACATTTCCTGTACATGCATAGCAACAAGTACACCAAACAATCAGTAATAGGTGCACACTGACTCACAAAAAGGTTCATGAAACATGGCTTATACTCACAGTACAGCATTACTGTATCTCTATAAGTCTATAGCACCAATGCTGTATGTACAGCTACATGAACAGGAAAATGCAACTTCTTTTAATTATGTTTTACATGTCCGGTCTAGTCCTCACTAAATTAATAAATTAAGTGAATACAAGTGCACATCAATAACATAACTGAACTTTGGCAGGTTTTCACACTTTGGTGCCCAACTACAAAGGCTGATTCATTCGCCCTGCATCCTGTCTCTTCTCTGAGCTCTCTCCAGCCACTAAAATTCAGTCCAGTGTTGACTCTTGTCTCATCTCTGGCTCTGTCACTTTATTTTTCTGTCTTCCTCCAACAATGTTTTCTTTCTTGGCAAATCAGCCATGGGGGTGTCCAATACAACCACAGTGTTGATAGCCAGTTGCTGATATGACATGGTGCCATAAAGCATAACTCAGCTGTCACATGATGCCCAGGGATGGGTGAACTGCAATTTTTCACTTTTATTGGCTCTTCCAAGTTGGCATCAGTTTTGTTCCCAGGAGTTTGTCACTTGGTTCTGATGTACCCCAGTAGGGCCGAAAATGGTGACTGGTCCAGATTGCAGGCCACGACTGGCCAGAATCTGACGTCATGGAAAGAGTCATGAATGCGACTCCTGACTGCACCATCTTATAAAATCCAAAGAAATGCCTTTAAAAAACACAACAATTTTCTTTGATTTGGTTCTATAAATCTTTTCTAACTGTGAGCAATAAAACAAACAGCATGTAGATTATGAGTTCAACTTCCACCATTTTTGTTGTGTCACAAACAGATTTCACAAAACATCGCTATGAGGACCCCACCCACACTGAAGGCGGCCGCAATTGCCCTTTATTGTTATTGGAACAAATGAAACCAGGGTAGTGTGGTGTTGGCTGAATGAAGGCAGGGCTTATTAGGCGCTAGTGGGAAAGGCTATCCGTTTGACAGCTAGAACTTGAGTAAAATTTGGTCATGCCACAAAATAATGATACAAAGAACACTAACAAATATACAGTAAATTTTCTTTTTTTTTTTTTTTTTAAAGAGGAGCAAATTGCTTCTGCATTTTGGCTCAGTTTTCGTAAATGAATGGAACCATTCACCTGAAGTTGCATTGACTTCATTTTTAAGAGCTGGACCAACAGATATTTCTACGTCCTCCTGATACATTTAACCTCAGAATTAACTGGAAAAGGGAAGGCTTTCTTTTTCACATAACCATAAGTACAACACCAACCTATTTTTCATATCTCCCCAGAATAATAGTTGTGTGTGAGTCGATGTGCATATGAAGGAGCACTTCTCCTTTGTTTGACCTTTCCTGTGTTGTCTGTGTATGCTGGTGGTGTTGAGGCATTACTGTCTAGCTATGAAACAATGAAAATGCCAATAAAATTCTTACTTATTGCATGCATTTATACTGTCAGTATGATGTCACACATAACCAAAGACACACGAATGCCATGTGAATGTCAAGAGCGAGAATCAATGTCTCTATTCATGGGTGGTGAGCTTTGTGTCTTTGTTCAAAAACGTTTAAATCAAAAAGAAGCTTATCATTCTACGTACGTTATAGTTCTACCGTAATTCCTATTCTCCAATTAGAACACGCCATCAAGCAAACAGCCTTCCCCCCTCCCCTCTCATTCCCCCCCCCTCCCCTCCTCCCTCCTCCCCCAACTGATACACCTGCGTGAGTTGTGCTAGCATGTCTGAATGCATTCCTGAACGTAGGTGAATACAGGTCGGGGTTTTCAAACAAATGGATTTTTTAAAAAATGCTGTAGCAACTAGGGATGTCCCGATCCGATCACTTGGATTCAGACTTGATCCGAATCGGCTGTTATGTCCCCATCAGAGATTGGATAAATGTTTCCTTTACACTGACACAGCAGCAGCGGGCTGCCACAACGGCCATGATGGCCATGACTGACATTACCACTCTCTTTGGCTGGAGATTTCTTTTTCCTCTGCGTGATTTTCCTGTCAGTTACGGTTGTATATGACCAGCGGTTGGTTTGATTCTGCCTCATCAAAAAAGTTTGATCCATTTGTCGAACCATACGACAGTAAACTCAACATATTGTGTAACACACGGTTCATATGTATTTAGCGATGCAATGTTACGATGTGTGCTGGTTTAACATTACTGTACTGTACAGCATGTGCATCAGGGCATCAGAGCATTCTCTAGTCCTTGCTATCTGCTACGCCTGTTAGCTCTCTCTGATAGCATGGCTGCTAGCACTTTTCCTCCGCTCTCCGCTCTTCCTCCCTCTGCCACTCTTTTCTTGCTCGTGTGCTTCATTTTTAGCTACACCTCTGCCTCCTTTAGTGATAATGGTACATGTAACAAATGTAACTTGTTTGTAGCCTTTGAGGCGAGGCGAGGCGAATTAGAAGCTTGGCTCGGCTCCATGGAAAAGACTCCAGTAGCTAGACAGGGCCCTGCTTTAGCTTTAGGCAGAGCGGAGCCTCGTAGACAGGCTGACCCTAGCCGTCCCACGGTGGGTTCCGAGCAGCCGGAACAGCAGGAGGGATTGGCGACGGTTGTGAGGAAACGTAGCTCTAAGGCTAAAGCTAAGCCCGCGGGCCACCACCAACCTGTCCACGTTTATAACCATATGCCCCACTCAAAGACATACCCTTTGAGGAACAAATCCTGGTTATTGGCAGCTCCATAGTCAGAAACGTGGCTTTAGAGACACCAGCGACCGTAGTTAAATGCATCCCAGGAGCCATAGCGGGCGACATTGAGTCTTATTTGAAACCGCTGGCTAAGGATAAACGTAAATACCGTAACATTGTAATTCATGCCGGCGGTAACGACACCCGGTTACGCCAATCGGAGGTCACAAAAGTTAATGTTGCTTCGGTATGTACTTTTGCTAAAACCATGTCGGACTTCATAATTTTCTCTGGCCAAGTCTGACCAGTGATGACATGTTTAGTCGCATGTCATCATTAATCGCTGGTTGTCTAGGTGGTGTCCAGAAAACAACGTGGGCTTTGTAGATAACTGGGAAACTTTCTGGGGCAAACCTGGTCTTATTAGGAGAGACGGCATCCATCCCACTTTGGACGGAGCAGCTCTCATTTCTAGGAATCTGGATGATTTTGTTAGTCAGTCAAACCATTGACAATTCAGGGTTGAGACCAGGAGGCAGAGTTGTAGTCTTACACACCTCTGCAGTTTCCCACCTGCCGCCCTCCCACACCCCCATAGTGACTGTGTCTGTCCCCCGGGCCCTTAGAATAAAATCCAAAAACACCTCTAAGGTAAATCACAATAATCTAATAAAAATTTAAACAATAAACGTAACAAAACAGAAAAATAAAACCCTTAAATGTGGATTATTAAATATCAGATCCCTTTCTTCAAAATCTCTGTTAGTTAATGATCTGATTGGCGATCATCATATTGATTTATTTTGTCTCACAGAAACCTGGCTGCAGCAGGATGATCATGTTGCTATTAATGAATCTACTCCACCCGATTACTTAAAGGAGTGATGACATAGCAGTTAAAAACTAGTTTATGTTGTTGGCATTACTGCATATGTAAATACTCCAAAGAAAAAAACGGCATTTTTTACAGCGGAGTATTGTTTTGAAACGCCAGACCTCACTTCCTCAGTAATACAGTTGGGTCCGGTGATGATATGGAGCTTTACCCGGAGACCACGTTGACTTCATTTTGATTGGCTACACCTTATTTGGCTATGACCTTATTTGGAGAATCTAGGTCAAGCTGCCGTCGGAGTTTGCTAAAGGCTAACTGCTAGCAACATGGGCAGTTCAGACAGTGTGAGCAACGTTTATCAGACAAGACAGCATTTAGAAAATAAATAAACTTACAGGTAGTGACTAGGTTGTGGCCCCCTCCCTCAGTGTTGCTGCAGAAGTTTTCTTTTAAATCCATTTGTTTGAAAATCCAGACCTGACTGCACAGAAGTTACAACTAGGTCCATACGAAGCTGAATCAGACAGGGAGGGGAGGGGGAGCGGACGGTGCATAAACCGTTAGGAGAGAGAAAGAGAGAGAGAGAGGGGGGGGGGGGGGGGGGGGGGGGGGGCGCTGTTTACTTGATAGTGTGCTCTTATTGGAGCAATTAAATTACGTAGAATGATAGAACTACGTAGAATGATAGCCTGCTGTCTGATTCAACTGTTTCTGAGCAGAGAGACAAAGCTGACAGACCATAAACAGGAACTTTGATTCTCACTCTGGACATTCACATGGCCTCATCAGTGCACAACAGATCATATTATACACCCAAAACCCCAGAAAAGTGAAATTTGATGTCATGGCACCTTTAAATTTTCATGTTCCTAGAACTGCAGGCCGAGGAGGAGGTGTGGCTGCTATCTTTCAATCAGGGCTATTTATTAATCCCAGACCTAAGATTAGTCATAATTCCTTTGAACACCTAATTCTAAGCCTTTCTCATCCTAACTGGAAATCAGAGAAACCACTTTTATTAGCTGTAGTGTATCGTCCACCTGGACCTTACTCAGAGTTTCTGACTGAATTTTCAGACTTCTTCTCAGATTTAGTGTTGAATACTGAGCTTACTATTCATCATTGACAGAGGAAAGGTTCCTTTTCAGCACTGTAGCCAGGCTGACGAAGAGCCGTAGTGCTGTTGAGCCATGCATGAGCTTCTTCACAAAAAAAAATTTGTTTCTATTAGAGAGAAAATCCATGACATCCTCCCAGCTACTAACGACATCTTACCCCTAGCAGGTTTAGAGACATCTGTAGATGCTGAATTATGTCTGGATCATTTCTGTCCTATACAGATATCTGAGTTGTTTATAATTAATTCTAATTTTAATGTTTAATTCCATGATTGCTGACTTGATAGGGCTGTAACATGCTATGCTGCACAATAGCGGAGCGTGAGCATGAAGTGCAGTTATTAAAACTGATTGGCTGCATAGTGACCTTCGTGTTGCACCTTTCACTCAATTATCTATTTTGAAAAATTATACAATATCAATTATGTCTTTATTTCAATAGTCGAGTTGGATTTTATTCCACGTGCTGCATCTGCAGTGCTCAGAGAACATGGGAAAAGTGCGCAATTATACATGAACTTCTCAGAGGGATCTTCAAATTTAGAATAAGATAAGAGAAACTTTATTGTCTCACAAGAGGAAATTTGTCTTGGGCTTTTAGAATCACATCATTAAACTGTGCCAACCAAAATAAAATACACTTTAATAAAATAGTCATTAATTAATTTTTGAATGCCGGGGAGCCACATCAGAGGGACAAAAGAGCCGCATGCGGCTCTGGAGCGCAGATTTGTTCTCCACCCAGAATCAGCCATTTGTCAATGATAGCTAGTCACCATGAAAACCTCAAGGGATTACATATACACTTAACTCACAGTGCAGAATGAAACAGGGAGTCACAAAGCATGATGGGAAACATTCGGATGAATCCACCCCAAAAACAGTTTCACAGATTTCACAGAAACTCTTGAAATATACACAGATTTGAATGAGGCTGCAACATTCATGTGTCCCCAGTGCAAAGTTACAAATTACAACAGGCCCAAGTACTTCATGTGCTGCTAGTTTCAAGTTACTCATGCCTGCAGTGTGACTGGACTTGTTCCCTGACATTAAAATCACAAAAAACTTTTCTTTTTGTTCTCACTACATGAAGACTGGAAACTTTGAGCATCAAAGCAACTGCTTTGCTAACTTCATTTCTTCAAGTTGACTTCCTGCAGAAAAGTCTTGCAAATTAAGTAGATTCAAGCAGTGTTATCTCTCACAGGGCAAATCAGAGCTGAGTAAATGAAACAAGGTTGTTTGTTGTGCAGCTGCACATAAAAAGGTTAGATGGAAAAACTTGAATATGTTCTTTAAAGGAAATTATGCAGATCTGGGCATGAAAAAGTTCCTCCTTTTTCTGCCGATTACTGCACTATCACTGGCTGAACGACTTGTCCCGCAAATACGGCATCACGTACGGTGTCCAAACTTGGCGTGTGGAAACATCCTTGTTCCGGGCATTTATTTATGCTCTGAAATCATTTCCCCTGGGCACACAGGCGTTTCTCTGTGCGATTGAATTAGCAGACAAGTGGCTGGGAAGTGGCTGGCTGTTGTGATTTGAACAGAACATTTTAACAGAAATAGATATAATCTTGTACAGATACAAACTTATGTTTTTTGTTGAGTTTATATCTTGCCAAATTCATTTTTTCAAAGCTGATTAAAAGCCATGAATTTGCAGATGCTTGCTTGTATGATAATTTTCCATCAAAAGCGAAGAGGGAGAATGTCTTTAGTTTACTCACACAGTCCACAGCAGTATGGTTTCAGACATACTTCTGTGATCAACTCCATTCTCTTCTTATGCTGGGACAAAGACAATAGTATTAAAATGGAAAATGAAATGATTAAACTGTACATGTACACAGCCACTGCACAACTGACAAATGATTTACAGTATTTTACCTGGTTTGTTTTGGGCTTAGTGGACTCACACCAGTGGCTCTTTTCCCTGATTTTGTCAGCTGTGATATTATGGATTCTGCTTTCTTGTGATCACCCTGGGCCATGACATTTTTATAAGTAGTTAAAAGATTCATCAATTCACTCAAGGAGTGATTTGATGTTACCATGTTATTTGGTTCATGTGTAAGCTCCATGTTTTCATGGAGGCAGGTGGAGAAAACTTGTGTCACTATTTCTGGCAACTTAAAAGGCTGGGAAACCATGAAACTCTTCATAAATAAGGAAGATAAAGAGGTTTTTGTTAGATTATGTTTACAGCTGTGACAAAAGCACTTATATCCCAAAAATCAGTTTCTCACTGAGATAAGGCCAAATATGGATTTTTAAAATGGGGCCCGTCATATTTTTGTTTCTGGACACTTGATAAAAATACAAAAAATGTAAAGCTTGAAAAATATCAGAATCTTTATAAATAAAGAGTATAAAGTGTTTTTTGGTGACTGTCTAAACCTGAACTGCTTGCTCAGGTTGAAGTTTCTTGTTTAAAGGAGTACAGCGCAAGTTCCAGGTTTTTTCCAGATGTTCGCCCCCTCTGGCGACAAGTGGAAGTGATGCAAATGTCATGCACACGCATGAGCTGCTTCGACTGTGTTTGTCTCTAATTTAAGCTACATTATATTCAGTCTGAGCCAAGAGTTACAGACACGATGTCTACTGAAGTAAAAGTTACAAATCTGCAAGTTGTTTACAGATTGATCGTTGAGTAAACTGACGGACTGTATGGTAACGGTAACAACAGACTAACGCTGGCTTGTAGTTCAAATACCTAAATTCACAGGCTGAGATCATTTAATTAAAATATGAAATTAACGCATCAACTAAATTAAACAAGTTGAGAGGAGTGTTTCTCTTCCCCGTGAACAGTCATATGGCTGTCATATTGCCACATTTCCATGCTAAAAACTTAGCATTGCAATATTATTTAATTAATAATTAATAATATTATTGTGCAGTAACAATCAGCTCATCTTAAATACCAGCAAGACTAAAGAGATGATTGTTGACTTCAGGAGGAGCAAGAATAAGCAGCATAGTCCTGTCTACATCCTGGAAGAGGAGGTGGAGGTGGTAGAGAACTACAAATACCTTGGAGTTCAGCTGGACAACAGACTCGATTGGAAATGCAACAGTGACTACATCTACAAGAAAGGTCAGAGCAGACTACTTCTTAAGGAAGCTGAGATCATTCAACGTCTGCACCAAGATGTTGCAGATCTTCTACAAGTCTGTTGTGGAAAGTGCAATTAGCTTTGCAGCCATCAGCTGGGGAAGCAGCATCAGAATCAGAGACTTGAAGAAACTAAACAAGCTGATCAAGAAAGCTGGTTCTGTGCTGGGGATAACTCTGGAGCCGCTGGAGCTGATCGTTCAAAAAGAATGCTGCACAAGCTGATGAAGATGATGGAGGACACTTCCCATCCTCTCCACAACACGGTGAAGAATCAACAGAGTGTGTTCAGTGGGAGGCTGCATCAAGTTCGCTGTAGGACGGAGAGATACAGGAATTCATTCCTGCCAGCAACCATCACCCTGAAGAACAAGACTGACTGACTTTTTTGTTTATTAAAAAAAAAAAGTGAGCTTTTACAATACTGAATTTCCCTTCGGGGATGAATAAAGTATTTTTCATTTCATTTCATTCATTTCATTTCATTATGCATTCTAATTTCCGTCATACATCACATTTACCTTGTTAGTGAGAAGACAGCCAACTGTTGTCCCGTTTTATTCCTGGACTGGATCAGAGCTCCCTCAAATTAAAAAAAAAAGAAAGAAAAAAAGCTGCTCGATTGTTTACTCCCGTCTTACTCCGGTGCCACCGATATTGTGCCAAAAAACGCCCCCCCCCTGCCGTGGCGACCGGTCAGACTCTAATCTGGCTCTCTTCGTCTCACAAGACAAAACTTTTCGTCTTTGTCTTACTGGAGTCTGAGTTGGGGTTTGAGAGGCACCTGACTCTCCATCTTTTAGCAGCAGTTAGTGTTGTCTCAACATGCGAGGACCTGCAGTGCACAACACCAGTGCAGCCAGACGAATGAGTACGTGCCACTCGTCTCCCCCACAAGCGCCACCTTAAGGCTTCGTACCTGAATTTCTCGCATTGAGCATTCAGAAACAGTATTAAGAGACCACCGTTGTGAAGAAAGATCAGCTCATTCTACACATTAGGCAATTGTAAGAGCATGTGGGGGAAAGAAAAGAACAGTATTTAACATTTAAACTTGCGCAATGCACCTTTAAGTTTTATGTTATTTTTGTCTCTCTTCAGTTTAGAATCACAAAGAATCTGAGGGATCAGTCATGCTGATCTTCTATGGACCGTTGTCAGACCGTTGACTTTGTTCGGTCATGCCGCCATGTTGGGTGGCAGAAAGTTAGCCTGTGCCCACTATGGAGTAATTTTCTCTTTGCTGCTTCTCATTAATGATGGTTCTAGCGAACTTCACAATTTCAAAGAAAGTTCAGCTTTCATGTTGGCAGGTCAGACCACCATATTTTGATAAATTTGCACTTGTTGGTGCTCAAGACCCTTATAATTTTCTACATCTTGGTTCAAAAACCTCAAAACTGCCAACAGATGGAGATATTGCTGCCTAATTAGCTTACAATATTTACAACCTTCAATTGTCAGACACACTTCACAGGGGCAGAATTAAAAGTCGTTAGAAGCTTATAAATATCTGGTGGTAGGATTGTATCAGACCTTCAGCTGTGGAAAGTGTCCAAAACAAAGTATTTCCTCTTCATGTCAAAGATGAAAACAGCAGACCCACATAATGTAAACACAATGTAAGATGTTTCAAAGTGAAAACTCGTGAGCATGTTGTCTTCTCGCAAACAATTCTAGGTCATCCTTTTGCCTTCTTTCCTCTGACAAACAGACAAACATGAAGATGGATGGGACATTAGCTGGGGAAAACAGTTTGTTGCATTTTTTACCTGAGGGAGGACAAAATAAGCTGTTTTGTCTATGTGCAACCGACAATCATGAAGCAATAACGCTAAACAAGAGCAGTTTGTCGCATTTTAGAAATGTATTGTCATCAATTTTACATCGTTAAATATATTCAAACTTTGACCAGCTCACCAAAAATAGACTTGGAAAGTGAATTAGCAGGAAATTTGCCATCAGCAAAGTGCTGCTACCAGGCTGCTACACAGGCAAGAGCTCTTCCATGGCTTCCAGCGAAAGTTTTCACATTTAATAGCAGCAACCCATTTAACTCATCTTTCAGGGTCAACAGGCAGCCTGGAAAATTAGATCCCATACTGGGATATAAATCGGAACATCCAAAGACAAAGCACGAATGTGCCATTATTTTTGAGGCAAAACGCTAGCTATAGCAGCCAAGCCCATAGCAGTACACAGCAGTGTAGTAAGGTACCCAACGAAGGGCCAGGGTGGGATTTGATCCCACAGACTACTGGATGAGAGTCATGTGCACTTACAGTACCAGTCAGCCAAAGGAATATTCCTGTGGCCAAGTAGCCAGGGCTCGTGATCTATTGGAGGCACAGTGACAGGACCCCACACTGTCACACCTGCTATGTTGATCCTTTTGCCACCCAAGAACGTTGCCTGTCATGTCATTACTGACGACACATAGGAATGGTCCATAAAGATTTCAGAACAATCCAGCTGAACTCACAGCCACACTCATACATAGCACAGTTTGTGTCTGACTGTGACTTCTGGCTTTCTGACTTGACTAGAGATGTGCTTGAGGCATTGTCTTGCTGCATAAGTGCTTGAAGGTTAGTGCATGACACTGACAGATGAAGTGATATCAATGTTTTTTGACTATGCTCTGGATTTTTATAAAGATCACCAACTTTACCTCCAGCAATACACCCCCAAACCATCACAGATCCTTCTGCTTGCTTCACAGCAGCTTGTAAACACTGAGGAATGAGCATTTATCTGTCTGATGATGAACACAAACATGACAGTTTGAGTCAAAGCTCTCGAACTTTGACTTGTCTGTTCATAAGAATTCCTGCCAGTTATTCATTTAGTGTAAAAGTCTTCGGCCCACTTCAGTCTCTTCTTGTTTTTGAAGCATAAAAGTGGTTTCTATCATAAATCTCTGCTATATCAGCCAACTACTTGAGGCCATTGCTGGATAGACGATGCAGACAATGTGGGAAGTCACCATCTCTCACTTTAAAGCAGTTCATAGCTACTGTTCCCAGTTGAGGTGATGCCCAGAAAGTGCCTTCTCTTCGTTCTTTGGAAAGTTACTTCTTAAAGTTACTGGTTGTTTTGTAAAGGATGTTTTCAAATTTGGTATAATGGAAGCCAAACGTTTCAAGTGATTTCTCCCTGAAAAAGCTTTAGTAGTAGGGCAGAACATGAGAGCAGTATTGACTGTTTACCCTGACCCTTTTTAAGGGGTTTAATCTCTCTTTATAAATCTAAACACAATAACATGTTAGACTTGAAAAGATGTTCGAGAGTCAACAGTTCAGGAAGCTGTTTTTGGGAGAGTGTATTGTGTGTGTAAACCTGAGCTGTACTTGAAAGGAAGGGAATTTTCATAAGTATTTTTTTTCTGTCTTGATTTATGTATTAGTGTCTAAGTAAAAAAAAAAAAACCTCTGTCTTAAATGTGGTTTCATCAGACAACGACAAGAAATGAGACACTGAATACAGCAGCCAAGAAGAAGAACTCTTCATTGTTATCTTGTCCTCCTCTTTCATCCCTCCCTTAGTGGCAAAAGAAGGAAAGTAATTCCAGCCAGGTCCTACTTAACACCTTCAATTTGTCTTGTGCTGCTTCAGTCGCTGCCCTTCCTCCGCCTCTCCTTCTCTTTCTCCACTACCTCCTCCCTCCCACCCTATGCACGTCTCCTTCTTTCCATCTATCTTTCTATCTCCCTGTGTCACTTGTCTCTCTCTCTCTCTCTCTCTCTCTCTCTCCAAGCGATGGCTTTCCCTCCCTTCAAGGTGATGGAGGCGGTTGTGTGTGGGTCTCAGAGAGCACGCCTCAGGGATTATACAGCCTGCTTGCATGAAAGATTCATGATTTTCAGGAGTGTGTATAAGTGTGTGTGTGTCGCTCACGCTCGGGCACTGACTGGAAAAAAGGAACATGGAGGGACAGAGAAAAAAAGGAAAAAAGGGTGGGGGATGGAGGGCACAGAATGTGAGACAAATTGATGGTGCACAGCAGGGCTAACTCACCATGCTGCGATTATACCACTGCCGTCTTTCCACACATTCGCCATCACGCCATCTTGGTCAGGCCCCCTTTACAGAAATACCCGATGGCAGAAGTCTGAAATGGACACAGAAATGCTCCAATCTCAGGCTGACCAAGTTCTAATGTTCCACAATGTAGTACCTTGTAGTATTTGTAGGAATGTGTGAATGAAAAAACAGCGTAAAACAGATAAACATAATATGTATTTGGACTATACATTCACTGGCCACTTCATTAGGTACACTGCTGGTTAACACAAGTTGTAAATCAGCCAATCACATGGCAGCAACTCAATACATTTAGAAATGTAGACATGGGCTGTGTCCGAATGTCCACCCTATTCCCTACATAGGGCCCTATATAGGGATCACGCCATTTTGTAGGGGTGTCCGAATGTCTAGAAAGAAAAAAGTAGTGCACTCAAAGTTACCCACAATGCATCTTGAAAACTAGTGAGCTTCGATGGTCCCTAGACGGGACAATATAGACCACAATGCATTGCGGTCAGGGGAGCTGAATGGCGCGAGGTGTTGCACACATTGAGCGGCAGAAAAAAAAGGGAGAAAAAACGACAGAAAAGAGATCAAACACAACATAACTAAATAAAATACCTTCATTTAAAATTTCAGATTTGATTTGGAATTAAATCTTTTCGTGCGTCGTGAGTGCCGCTGTGGTTGTCATGGTGACAGCTGGTGATCACATGATTTGCGGCGGGGAAAAAGTAGTCAGCTTAGTGTCCGAATCACAGGCAGAATGAGGGCACTAGATAGTCTGCTATGTAGTGCAGCCCTATGTAGTGAATGAGGGGTTAGGGAGTAGGGAGGACATTCGGACACAGCCATGGTCAAAACAACTATCCTAAGTTCAAACTGATCATCAGAATGAGGAAGAAAGGGGATTTAAAGGTTGAATATGGAATACGGACAGAACAGTGACATCACATGTGTCTAGGTTGTAGTTGCAACAGCAGAATAACAACTTCAGCCGTTTGGTTGCCAGGCTCGTTGCCGATACTACAAGTGACCAACAGCCTGCACCATGTCCAACAAGTAACGCAGAGGAGTTTTATAATTGCCAGGTAATATTAGCCATGTTAGCAAACGAGTCAGGTTACCAATTCAGGAGAAAAGTCACCATTTCCTTGTTTTGATGCCGTGGAAAATGTTTATGTGGGTCCATTTAGTGTAGGCTTCACTTAAATTTGCTCCAGTTTTTGCTCTTCTCAGGTCACTCCTCTTCTGAGCCAGATAACAACATCTTCGGGGTTCTGAAGCAGCTGCTTGACTTTCTGACTCCACTGTTTCCCTAGCCTGGTACACCAGCCTGACTAACCCCATGCATGAGATACACGGCAAGTCAGTTCCCTCCGCTGGAGACTGATTTCCAATGCGAGACGAGAGGCGGGACTAACAGGGGGAAGTGAACCGGAGAGAACCAATCAGAGGTGACTGTAGCTGGCGTAGTTCGGCACTCTGTTGCTATATTGCTATGGTGACGCCGGAAGTCAGTGTTTACACGTTGTTTTCCCTCTCTATTTAATGTAATTTTCTTGTGTATATTAACATAGAATATTTGGTTTTATTATTATAAATACTCTGTTACAAGTCAGCATTGTTTATTGCCGAACTACCAATATGAGAAAGCGTTTGTGTCACACGTCATGTGACTGTGACCCGGAAGCTGTTAGTTACGCACCAAAACAGAGCAGAAACAACAGTGGAGACGTCGGAGGAGTTTTACGTTCTGTTAATAATTCTACTGCTGTGCTGTGATTGGTCCGGCCAATTTTTTACCAGAGTGGAAATCATTTCCCAATGGAGGGAACCCAGACTGACTTGCCGTGTATCTCATACATGGCGTTAGTCAGGCTGGTGTACCAGGCTACTGTTTCCCCCTGTGCCAGCCTTACTGTGCCCAACATACAATTACCACACAGAGATCGCATTTGCCAACCCACAATGGCAGTGTCGGTGTGTATTGGCTTGTACCTGTAGATGTAAACATAATACCATTGTCAAACCCATTAAAATTTCTTTTTATTTATTTTCGGGCTAAATATAATTCTTTTAGGAAATGTTATACTTTCATTCTGCAACCCTCCAAACGACACGTGGAGGTATTTTTTTTTTTTTTTTTTTTTAGATATAGCTTTTAATAAAAATGTTCCATACTCAACCTTTAAGTAACTTTGAACGTGGCATGGTTGTTGGTCTGAGTATTTCAGAAACTGCTGATCTACTGGGATTTTCACACACAACCATCTCTAGAGTTTACAGAGAATGGCCCATAAAGAATAAATTATCCAGTGAGCAGCAGTTACCTGGACCAAAATGGCTTATAGGTTGCAGAGGATAATGGGCAGACTGGTTGGAGATGTTAGAAAGGCAACAGGAAGTCAAATATATACTGGTTCCAACCAAGTTACGCAGAGTAGCATCTCTGAAAGAACAACCCATCTAGCCTTAAAGGAGATGGGATACACAGCAGCAGAAGATCACACCGGGTGCCACTCATTTCCTGATAACAGGAAACTGAGGCTACAACTCACTCGAACTCACCAAAACTGGACAATAGAAGATGGAAAATGTTGCCTGGTCTGATGAGTCTCTATTTCAGCTCCACATTCAGGTAGTAGGCTCAGAATTTGGTGGGAACAAATTTGAAGCTGGTGGTGTAATGGTGTGGGGGATATTTTCTTAGCACACTTTGGGCCCGATCTATCAAAGGTTTGCGTGTATAAAAACGTGAGTTATCTCACTGCACAAACAAAAAATGTACAAACTGATCTATTCATATCAACCGTGAGACGCACTGCCTTGCTGGTTTTTTGCGTCTATTTTAGTACATCTGAAAAGCAGGTGCAACTTTGTAGCTTTGTGCACAAAAGGCTGCAACTTCTGAGAGGGACAATCCTGGACACACAAATCTGATTCAAAATCATTTTTCATGAGGAGTGAGGGCAGCATATTTAGTTCTCATTGTTAATTTTAAAAAATCAATACAGTAAACCACTATTTAACACTGGTGTAAAATATTCTGGTTAAATGAAAGTTTGCAGCCACTGTGGAGCTTAATGAGAACTAAAGCTGCTGCATTAATAGTTAAAAGTTTGGACAGGTTTTTCCATTAGATTCAATGAGAAAGTACTCAAACTTTTGACTGGTAATGTGAATAAGCTGCAATTTACATATGATCTGATTAGTCGACAAATGGCCAAAATAATTGGTGACTAGTCGCTTATCAGAATAATAATTTATGGCAGCCCAACTTCCAGCAGGATAATTCAACATGTCACAAAGCTCAAATCACCTTCAACTGTCTTAAACATGGCAATGTTCAGTGTTCACTGTACTCCAATAGCCTCCAGTCACCAGGTCTCTGTCCTATAAAACACTTCTGGGATGTGGTGGAACAGGAGATTCATCATGGATGTGCAGCCAACATATCTGCAGCAACTGTGTGATGCTATCATGTCAATATGGAACAAAATCTCTGAGTAATGTTTCCAACACCTTGTTGGATCTATGACTCTAAGAATTAAGGTAGTTTTGAGGGAGAAAGGGGGTCCAAGCTGGTACTTGCAAGGTAGATCTAATAAACTGGCTGGTGAGTGTAAAGTACAAATGGCTGATCTGAGACAGCACAAAATACTGATGGGGCTTAGTTGGTGTGTGTTTGCACTCAGGTACACCACAGAGCACTGTGACAAAGATTGTGAAACTTGAATTTCAGCTCTGTTAGAATGAGAACAATTTGTCCCAGTCAGGTGACATCAAATACCAGTTTTTTTTTTTATAGTGATGCATAATATGAATAATGTCAAACAATACCGAAAACCAATAATTTTCTGCTTGTCATGGCTGATACCAATATTACAGCTGAAAACTATGGATCTGCTGCATCTACTGCGGATCCAGCAGTTGCCGGAGACGTCGTAATGTTGCACGGGAGATGCAGCCTTATGTTGTTCTCATGCCCCACGGATTTAAAGAAAAAAAGAAACGCATTCTGCGGGCTGCAGGTTCACCACCAAACAGCATCTGTTATGTGTGTATTGGTTAATTACACTGATAACTGTTTTGTTTACAGTTATATTTCTATATTTCCTCATCGTAGGGAGCCTTGTAATATCTGACTGGGGACAGCATAAAAAACTAGCCTTTTGGCTAAATCTGGCACGTTTAGAAGTTTTTTCTCTTTGTTATATGCTCTGTCCCCATCAAATAAACAAATGAAATTTTAAAAAAGATATTGGCCGATATGGGGTCAATATCAATATTCAGTTTTGAAGGATATGTGCCTTTTTTTTTTCAACCTGGAACTTATTTTTAGGAGTATATACGTGCATTTACTCACCGTAAAGTTTCTGCATCACTTTTGGAGTTCTCCGGAAGATATTATGCCGAGTTGCCCTTCAGTGTTGGTCCACTAAAATGGCAGGCAGGGCAGCCACTATATAAGACATCATCTGCAGCAAAAACTCCTTGATTTTCACCAACACTTTCAGTAGAATGAACGACCCAACGAGTACTATAGTCCTGTGAGTCCAGATTTAGCTTTCTGTTAGTTATCAGGGTGTTCTCACTTTTCGGGGCTGCGTGTTCACGATGCGTGCTTCTGTAGTACAGCTGAGAGGAGCAGTTCGCTACCACAGACAAATAATAAAAAATACTTTTTATAAAACTACTGAACTCATATGACAAGGGGTACTCGTTCGTCTACTCATTTGCTCTTAAAGACATTGATAAAATTATGGAGTTTTACTGCAGCTTTATGTAATATCTTCCGGAGGACTCAAAGTGATGCAGAAACTTTACCGGTGAGTAAATGCACGTACAGTATAAACTCCAAAAAATAAGGTGCATGTTGAAAAAAAAAAGAACCTTATCCTTTAAAGCCAGTATCGGCCAACATCATTATCGGGCGGATATCATGCATCACTACTTTTTACAAGACAACAGCAACATGCTTAGTCCATGCATTACAAATACTGTATACAAATACAAAAAACATCCCATGTAAATTCAATACTGAGTCATTTATCTCAGCGCTGTGGAGGTGTTGACACTGAAAATAGCGCTGTGATGTAAATCATGTGGACTTTGTCTGTCTGGGTGTGTGTTGTTACAGGTAAACCAGCATGATAAAATATAATCTCACCGTTTACTTCCAAAGATGCATTCGCTTGTATGCTGCATGTTGGTTTATAATAACATGAAATACTATAAAGCTGGTCTCAGTGACACTGGCTGTTTTTATGCACGTACAACATGCAGCTCCCTTCTTGTCAGATTCAGGCCAGGACAGACCAGCTGGCAAAATAAGGAGCATTCACTGGGAGCTCTCTCAGCCAGAGGAAGTGTGTCACTGCCAAGTGTCTGGTGGTGTAGGACAACTGTATTCATGAGCCTTCACTTTGGTACAGAGGGAGAGCACGGGGAGCTGGATGTTTGTGTATGTGAAAATTCACGCAAGAGTTTGGATGGTGAATGCATCTTACTGTGAATATATTTTAGTAAGCTGATAGCTAATAGTTACCAACAGGTTATGAGTTGTTCACAGTTATTAAAGGTCAAATCCTGTGGTTGAGTATACCCAGAATATACCCACTAGAATAAACTAGACTACACCACTGCTTGATAGTCTTTACAAGACTGTGTTTACAAGCTGTAAAACCTGTCAAAGTGGTAGAGCATAAGACCGTACCCAAACATTTACTTTGATGCCAATTAATTTGATTTCATTTAGAAACTATGAAAGCTTTCACAGATTTTTTTCTTTAGTTTTGTTTTTATTACTTTTTCTTTTGCCATTTACAGCCACTGGAATTTGGACCCATCATTCCAACATGTACATGTATCTATTGCTCATTCGATGCCCTAATGTCCTTACAGAAGCCTGTTCACTCTTCTTCTCTCCAGCGTCTTCAAACATATTGCATTATTGTCGCTCATGATTGCATTTCACATTAAAGAGTGCTGGTGGCGAGAGCAGAAGAGTCAGATAAAGGGAAAAAGGGGTAGATGGACGGGGATGAGAATGTAAGGGGGAGAGGAAGGACGGATCAAGGGGAGAGTGGAAAGAGAAAGACAGCAGCCAGGGAGGAATGAGAGAAAGACAGATTACATGAGAGACAGACAGAGGGTGATTTTTTTTCATTTTGAATTTTTTTGAAAAAGAAAATATAAAGATTGAACTCAGAGGGAGCGAATTATACAGCCGTTACTCCCCTCCCTCCTCTCTGGTGTGGCTGTGAATGGGAGAGGCTGAGTACCCACTATTCCACTGACCTTGGAGGTCACTTGGAGGAAAGCAGCATTAATCAAACTGACGCCCAGGCTCAGGCGGATGATAGCAGGCAGTAATGCTCACAATAAGCTCCCTACTGAACACACACATATACACCACCATCCCGGGCACCCCCACCAACCATCTTCACCACAGACACATAGTCATCCTCAAATTTATTCATATCCCCCAATAAAGAAAAGGCTAAATTCATATTAGTTATTCAAGAACAAGAACCTTAAGAAAGCAATAATAAATAAACATTTTAAAAATTATAATTTATTTAAATAAAATATTGCTTTTGAAC
>JALJCO010011669.1:0-67725 GCA_023101725.1 Atherinomorus stipes
CAGCAAAGTATTTTTACCGCTGATCACCTGCAAGTGCCTTAAGTTAATGGGTTGTGACTTTTTCTGTAAGAATATCTTCTGGGACTTGCATTCATACAGTTGTGTCAAAAAGTGTTTGCCCCCTTCCTGGTTTCTTACTTTTTTGCATGATAGTCACGCTTAAATGTTTCAGATCATCAAACAAATTTAAATGCGAGCCAAAGATAATGCACAAAATGCAGTTTTTAAATGAATATTTTTATTAGTAAAGGGAGAGAGGGAGGGGGGGGGATCTCCAAACCCACATGGCCCTGTGTGGAAAAAGTGATTGCCCCCTAAACCTAATAACTGGTTGGGCCACCCTTAGCAGCAACAACTGCAATCAAGCGTTTTGTGATAACTGGCAGTGAGTCTTCTACAGCGCTGTGGAGGAATTTTGTTCCACTCATCTTTGCAGAATTGTTGTAATTCAGCCACATTGGAGGCTTTTCCAGCATGAACCGCCTTTTTAAGGTCATGCCACAGCATCTCAACTGGATTCAGGTGGGGACTTTCACTAAGCCACTCCAAAGTCTTCATTTTGTTGTTCTTAAGCCATTCCGAGGTGGACTTGCTGGTGTGTTTTGGATCATTGTTCTGCTGCAGAACCCAAGTGTGCTTTAGCTTGAGGTCACCAACAGATGGCCGGACATTCTCCCTCAGGAATTTTTGGTAGACAGCAGAATTCATGGTTCCATTTACCACAGCAAGTCTTCCAGGTCCTGAAGCAGCAAAACAGGCCCAGACCATCACACTACCACCACCATATTTTACTGTTAGTATGATGTTCCTTTTCTGAAATGCCGTGTTACTTTTACGCCAGATGTAATGGGACCTAAACCTTCCAAAAAGTTTAACTTTTGTTTCGTCAGTCCACAGAGTATTTTCCCAAAAGTCTTGGGGATCATCAAGATGCTTTCTGGCAAAACTGAGACGAGTCTTTATGTTCTTTTTGCTCAGCAGTGGCTTTGGTCATGGAACTCTGCCATGCAGGCCATTTTTGCCCCCCAGTCTCTTTCTGATGGTGGAGTCATGAACACTGACCTTAATTGAGGCAAGTGAGGCCTGCAGTTCTTTGGATGTTGTTCTGGGGTCTTTTGTGACCTCTTGGATGAGTCGTCGCTGTGCTCTTGGGGTCATTTTGGTTGGCCGGCCACTCCTGGGAAGGTTCACCACTGTTCCATGTTTTCACCATGTTTGTTGTGGATAATGGCTCTCTCTGTGGTTCATTGGAGTCCTAAAGCTTTAGAAATGGCTTTGTAACCTTTTCCAGACTGATAGATATCAATTACTTTGTCATTTTTTCCTGAGTTTCTTTGGATCACAGCATGATGTCTAGCTTTTGAGGATCTTTTGGTAATAATAATAATAATAATGGATTAGACTTATATCACACTTTTTTTTCCTTTCAAGGAACTCAAAGCGCTCACAGTATGTCCATTATTCATTCACTCCTCATATATACCTGGTGATGGTAAGCTATGTATGTAGCCACAGCTGCCCTGGGGCAGACTGACGGAAGCGTGGCAGCCGTTTTGCACCTCTGACCAGCACCGTAACATTCACACAAGGCAAGGGGGGTTAAGTGTCTTGCCCAAGGACACAACGACATATGGCTGGGGGGATCGGGCTTCGAACTGCCGATCCTCCGTCCATTGGCCGACCTGCTCTTCCACCTGAGCCACTGTCGCCCCCATCTTTTGGTCTACTTAAATACGCCAGGTCAGGTCCTATTTGAGTCATTTCTTGATTGAGAACAGGTGTGGCAGTAATCAGGCCTGGTGTGGCTAGAGAAATTGAACTCAGCTTTCAAAAGATGTGGTTAAACCACAGTTTTTGGGGGGGGGGGCACTTTTTCACACAGGGTCATGGAGGTTTGGATCCCCCCCCCCCCCACTAATAAAAATCTCCATTTAACTCACTGGCTGCCATTCACGTGTTTCCACGTTAATTCAAATCCGAACGTTAACTGCCAATCACGTGTTTCCACGTTAACAAAGGGTTTTAATCGGCGGAGCTATTTTAATCTCTGGCGGGGCTTGTCAGAAAGTACCAAGGGCTCATGTTAATTTTTTTTTGTAGTTTTCATCTAATCCAGCAGATGGTGGTGTCAGACCTACCAGGAAGTGATGCAATTCTATGATGCTTCCTGTGTTGTTAGCGGTTGTTAGAGCTAACCAGCTGAGGTGTGCTGGATCCTGTTGCAAGCGTGAGAGAACATGGCGACCGGTCGTAATCGAAGCAGTTTAGGAGGTGGATGAAGGAGGAAAGTTTGTGGAAAAAGTGATCAGTGACAGACAGGCATGATCGATCGAAGACACGGTGGAAATACAGCAGCGAAGTGCGGCAGCTGAAAGCGAAAGTAAGTCAACAGCACGCGGTTGTTTCCCGCGGGGGGGGGGGGAGTAGAGAGACGTTTCTGCTCTATGTTTCTGCCAAATACTATGTTGTAAATCAAACTTGTTGTGACTTATTTAGCTAGTAAATAATTATTTTGCCTCCAAAACTCTTTTCTCAGTGTTGTATTTGTTGTTTCATAGAAGTAAACAGCTGTTCAGATGATGAAGGTGTTACTAAAGTAAAAAAATATTGGCATCAAAGTCACTTTTCCACTTGAAGCGGACCTCAGCATTCAAAGCTCGTTTTCTCTGCTTTTTGGTCAGAAACAGGCATTTTCGCTGCAACAAAGCCATGTTCTACTGCAGATTACTAAAGAATGGACAAAGCTAGAAACAAATGGTTTATTTCTGATAAAAGAAGAGAGTCTAAGCTTTCCTTTGGTACATTCAGTGTTTGTATTGGCATAGTACACAATATTCTGTGGATCTCCCAAAATCAGTGAAAATGCTTAAAAATCCTGGCAGTATGGAGCGCTCTACTCGGAAAAGGTCTGGCAGTCAATGAGTTAAAAACTGCATTTTTTTGTTCACTTGTGTTATCTTTGTCTCACATTTAAATTTGTTTGATGATCTGAGACATTTAAGTGTAACAAACATGCAAAAAAGTAAAAAAATCAGGTTCATAGACCAACAAAAAGCCTAAAGCCTGAAAACCAAACAAAGAAGAGGTGCAGTGGTCTACTTTCCTCTCTGACCACTTGTTAAAAGGCTACTGTGGGATTTTTGTCCAGATACACTAAACATGACTGAAACCCTGACCATGAAATAAGCTTGCTTTTAAGATCCTCAACTCATTGATTTTGAACTACACTGATGCATTGAGGGACCCAGAATGATGCACTGGGAAAAAAAAACTCTGAGAAAGGGCAACAAGAAAAGCCAGGCAGAAAGAAAGTGACAGAGATCAAAGGTTGTACCCATGAGTGATGCCGGAAAACGACCTATTCTGCGTGGATGGCCATGCACACATCAAACCGTGGCACAGCTGTGCTGAGCTGGCTCTGAATGGATGTGACTGCCTGCATGTTTGCAAGCATTGTTATACATGTAGAGGAGAAATGCATTTTGAGCATGTGTATATGTGTGCGTCTGAGTTTATGTCATGTTGAATATCCCTTCTGAGACTCCGGAGAAAGCTGACCTCAATCTGGCCTTCATGATGAGTCCATGTAAAAGGAGACACTGCCTCTCACAGGGGACAGTGGAATAACAGGGGTGACCAGCATGTAAAACACAAAATGGAACAATCACTGGATCTGATCTCTAAAAATAATCACTTGTAAAATTAGTCATATCTTTTCAACACTGAAATATAAAGATAAGATATCAAAAAAAACACATTTGGACACCTCGATATTGAATAACTACAGGCCCATCTCAACTTCTGAGGAGATGACTTAGAAAAAAAACTGTTAACAGATGTCTTAACATGGTGTGTCCACATGGAACCACCAAATGTGCTATTTGACCTTTCTCTGTACCAGACTGGAAAACTAATTGTATTTCACTGACATATCACCGTATACTCATGCAACCCCATACAGGAGTGATGAGGTAATGCCCAAACATCTATAAACTAAAGAAAACAAAAGTGCACTCTAAGAATAGACAGGTTGAATTCAACCAATCTGATTGGTAGTAATGTGTTATGTGTGGTTGTTTTAACCAAAAAGATTGGTTAGATTATCAATATTTTGGCCAAAGTGACCAATAGTGGTCACTCTGACCAAAATATTGGTTAAAAATATTGGTTAATCTCACCAATCTTTTGGGTAAAACAACCAAAAGATTGGTTGGACACATAACTACCAATCAGATTGGTGGAGGACAAGAGGTCAATTGTCAGACCTAAAAAGCTATCTACGGTAGATGAACAGGATGGGAAAAAGACCTAAAACAGGAACTGAGAGATGCACGATCAGTTGATCCATCTACTGCTGGCTGAAACCTCATCAAATGGTCTCCATGGAAACGTGACTGACCTTAAGGAAGGGAAATGGGGAGAAAAGGCTGGGGTATGCCACAACACAACAACTGGATTGAAAACCAGGTCTGATGGAGGGACGGATCCATCCTAGAACCTGGATCTCAACATGGAGGAGTCTGGGATCCTCTGGACAAAGAATGGAACCAGGCAGAAACATCCCAAGAAAGAGTTTGGAAAGTCCTCGAAGAAGTCTGGAGAGCTATTCCTGAAGACTGCTAAAAGAAACGACAAGAAAGCTTTTCTAATAGGGTTCAGACGAACGAAGGTAGTCATACAAAATATGGATTTTCTGTTTCCCTGCAACACATAAAGAAAAGATGGGTACAGTAGCTGAAAACTTCTACAGAATACCGCATGCTCCTGACCTCACAATGGAATAAAAAAGAAGGTGTACATGTTAGTCAATTGTAGGCCTGGTCATTGTAAATTCTGTATTAGCCTTCTGCTTGAATAACTGAATAACTGATCCCTTCTGCAGGGGGAGTTCTTTCAGACCAGACTCCATCTATAATTTCACTGTATCATATTCTCCCAACAGAGCTATTTGCTCTCAGACTGCAGGTTGACTTTTGGTACCAGAGTTTTTAAAAGTGGAATGAGAGGCAGAGCCTTCAGCTCTTGTGTCTCAGAATCATCCATTAGTCATGTTGTTCCAGGCAACAGGCTGACCAGGGAAGCTCCTTAAATAACCCTCTGCAGGTATCTGATATGGAGCTTCACTCTCTACAGGTACTGACCAGCATCAAACAAAAATTATCCTGAGTTGTTTTTCGTCCTCTACTGTTTAGTTGTCTTCTATTTTTCTTTGTCTTGCAATTCTGAGTCAGTTTGCTGCCCTACCAGAGTCTGGTTCTGTTGCATGAATCCTCCTGTTCAACCAGTTTTTCCCCACAAATGTTACCACAAAAACTGCTGGGTCAAAGAGGGACCGACTAATTTCTGGGTTTGTTCGACCCAGAAAATTATTTAATCTTTTTTTTTTTACCCAACTTTCGGGTTGAATATTTAACCCAGAAGTTGGATTAGACTGACTGCAATGTTGGGTTATGTTGTGATTTAGCTTGGGCATCACAATATATAGCGTCACTATGTATGATATTAATATCAATATTAATATTTCTATTAATATCAATACTAATAAGCCTCGGAGCACCACCTTACTTATTTGATATGTAATGGAAGCAAGGAAAACCATTAAAGTCTTAAATCAATTCTTAGATTGATTTGATTAAGTGATCAGTCTCAGGACGCTTTCATGAGTCTCGCTGAAGTGACCTTTCATGATACATCAGAAAAACCACAAACAACGACTAGTTAAGATAATACAGAGTATTTATTAACTAGTCTACAAACTACATGAGATAATGTATGTACAAAATATATACAAGAGATATGTGAGCATGATGATCAACCAAAAGTTATCTTGTGAAAGAAATGTGAGATGGTATGAAGATGAAACATAAATTAATTAAGCTTCAGTTAATTGTTAAATATTCAAAGAAAAAGAAGGAATGATTTCTTTATCCAACTAAACAAAGTTAAATTGGGTCTGGTAAACCGTAGGTCTGGATTAATTCACTATCACCAACTTCTTGTGATATCAGATCATATTTCATAGCAAATGATCAGGATTCTCCTCAGAGGTTCCGTCTGACTGAGGTGCTTCACTCACGCCCTGGTTCTGCTGGACTGTTCCTCAAATCCTTTGGAAGATTGTCGGGTGGATGGCCCCCAAAAATCTTCCCGATCTCCTGGAAGTTCGTCCGGCTCTCTGCGGGCTGTCAGCTCAGTGGTGGTTCTGGTTCGTCCTCTCTCTCTCATCCGTCTCCCCAGAGACGTGCAGCTTCAGGACTGATGTCACGGGATGGTTGATAGTAAAAATACTGGCAGATAATCACGGGAGTGATTTAAAAATCAAAAATGGCTTTCACTGGAACAGGTACAAAAATATGTCACTGGTTTACATAAAGGTTAAAGTCATCTTCTCTCCATCACTCCTCCCTGAGTGATCCATGGTTCTGAACTCTGCTGAGTTCAGAGCAGGTGTCGTCTCATTCTTTCCCCATTGTTCCAAGTTTCTTCAGTTCTGCCTTGTTCGTTCTTCTGCATGTTCAGATTTGCGTTCACATTCTTGTGCTCTCCTTCGCACTCAGTTCTTCTCAGTCCTCTCAACTCCTTTCAGTTCTCCCAGATCTGTTCTCTTTCGGATCTGATCAGATCTGAATCTCTCCGTTCAGAGCTTCGCGCTCTGCCTGGCAGTGGAATGTGGGTTGTCAGCCAATGGGAAGCTGACAGAGTCAGGTTTCATCTAGGGATGCACCGATTGTGAAAGTCTGGGCCGATACCGATACCGATGTTTAACATAACAACTTGGCCGATGGCCGATGTTTTCTATTTTTATTTATTACTTCCTTTGTGCCACAGAAATGTACAAGTCTTTCAGCTCTTCATCAGTCTATCCTTGAATGAGCACAAATTCAATCAGACCAATTTATGAAACAGAAACAACCTTTAATGTCACTTTGTGGTTGACATTAGTTATAACAAGCTCTTTTCTTAAAACTTTTCAAAAACCTGGGACTGATAATCACTAAAAAGAATGCTTCAGTATATTGCCCAACAACATTGAGTGGTTTTAGCCTAATAAACAAAAACATACTCAGTGAGAAGATTATTTTCATGGCCCAAAAAAAATATTTGTGGAGCATGTACTGCAAACTGTGTAACGCTGATCTTTTTCTGAAATGGTAAAATATTGCCACACGACCGCCGCCATCTTTTTTTCTACTGAGGAAAGTGCGTGGATGCCTTCTACCAGTATCTCTCCCCACCCACCCAAAAAAGAGGGGGAAAAAGAGTTTTTCTTAAGCAAGTGCTGATGACACATGTAAATCATTATATATATATATATATATATATATATATATATATATATATATATATATATATTGGCTCTATAATAATCGGCCACTGCCATCGGCGAATGTCATTTTTATTGGCCGATGGCCGATGGCAGTTAACAAGGCAAACATCGGCCGATACCGATGTCCAGCCGATGCATCGGTGCATCCCTAGTTTCATCCAATAGTAAGACACATCTTGGATGATTATTTCACTATCCGTTAACCTTTATGGTTACAAACATCTGTGAATTCTAATTGAGGCATGTGTAAAATGGATCAGTTATTCAGACATGATGAAATATAATGAACACAATAAAATAAAATAGAGCAAAGATCTGAATTATATGAATAAAGGAAGGCATTGAATAAACAAATCAGCTAAACAGATAAAACAGGATTAATCTTGATGATTTAAGATTCCTGTAAAGAAAATACATGTGTTAGACATCATTTGATATGAGGAAGTCCATTTCTAACATAAAAGTGGATTTCAGCAGTTGGGTAAAGTGTCTCTTTCTTCACCTTTATGCAGCAAATCCTGGAATGCATGTGATGTGAATTTGGGGAAGAAACATCTAGTTTCTAATCACCAAAGTATGTCATGTTGCATATCAAAAGAAAAGTCTTCATCATGAGATCAACATGAGCTTCTTTCCTGATAATATAAAACAGTTCTTGGATGTTAAGAACACATTACAAAATTGTCTATACGGAACCAATTTATAGCAGGTCATAAATACTGTGAAGGAGTATCTCCAAGCTTGGAGGATGGGTTCAAAGTTCACCAATTGGCCTTTGTTTGTTTTACCAAAATGCAGGTCCTCTCCTGAGTTGCACTCAGGACCGTAAATTAGTGATTACTCAGAGAAGGTCCTTCTCTGAGCAAAATTCCTCCTTGGGACGTCTGTTTAACATCCAAATGTGGCCTTTATCAATCAGTATGTGTCCCAAAGTATATTTGGTTAGATGTGTGTATCCTTTTTGCTGAGACCTTTGGGCTTGAGATCACTAGTTATTTTAACCCAGAAGATGGGTCAACAACCCAAATGTCTGGGTTGAAATAACCCAGAAATTAGTTGGTCCCTTTTTTAGTGTTGTAGTACTCGAGATCGGTCTTGGTATCGAGACCGGTCTCGATGCCATTTTTTCAGGTTCTTGGTCTCGTCTTGGCTGCGGCTGCATTTTGTCTCGGCTTTGTCTCGGTTTCCGGCGGTCCCAGGATTTTTGAACAAGACCGGGCGAGACTACTGCTGATCAGCTTTTTTTCCATAACTTAGCTGCTGCTAAGAGTGGAAAAGGACCCTCTTAAAACAGCTAATAACAACTTAAAAACATTGTTAGTTTTACGTCTCCCTGCAGCTGCAGTGTGACTGTGACTGATGCGCCTCCTACACACACCTGCGCCCAGAGAGGCACGAGCCGAAAGGAAGAGAGCTGCTGTGTGAACTTGTTAGCATGACTGTAGCTACCATTGAGGACACCGAGGTCTGGACAAGGACCTCAGTATTTATAACAAAATTAACCAAAAAACCATGAAGCTCAAAAGCATTTACCTGAGAAGATTATTTCTATGCGGATTGATACTGAAATAGTGATTCTTCCCCGACCAGCACCTGTATTATAGAACTGATTCTCAAGCTAAATCTGATTTTCATATTTATTATTATCATAAACATGAACACAGTGAAAACTAACTAAATCATACAAATAAGTTTGAATTACTTCTTCCACCTGCCAAGGCGCAACAGTGCGCCGCATCAGCTGTCCGCTGGTCCGCTTTACACATCAGAGATCATTAAAAACAACTTACCTGCAACAGCGATGCTTAGCAGGGTCATTATTTTCTTCAGGTTAGTGTAGAGTTCATATTTACTGAACTCCCTAATTTTGCATTTGTGATTGAGTCTACGTGGTTCTCACTTTATGCAGCGTGCGTGTTACCTTCAGGTTCGTTGTAAATCTGAATTTTGTTTGATTATAAACTTTTTAGTAGTAATTATATCATTTCATGTTTGTGCAAGCTGTCTCAAACAAAATAGTTGTTTCTAAAACTTTTCAGCATAGTGAGTGTGATGATGACACTGAAGAAATTTCAGATGATATGCAGTACTCTGTCATTAGTTATGAAACAGACACTGAGATTAAAAACAGAAAATAAGATAAACTACCATCCTGCTTGTTAGGAGAGATTTCTCCCAACTTGGCTATAATTAAATTTGATGTTTGCCAAAATGGATTAGTGTATAGTTTATTTAATTTATAGTGCTGCTTTCAAAACAAGGAAGTTATTTTTGTTGTCATATTTGTTTAAAAGTTAACTTTAAAAAATCCTCACATTTTGATGTTGTGTTGTGATTTTTCTTTGATATTTGTGGTCTTGGTCTCGTCTCGGTCTCTAAAAGTCTTGGTCTTGTCTTGGTCTCGGTACTGCCTGGTCTCGGAAATGTCTTGGTCTCGATTGGTGCGGTCTTGACTACAACACTACCCTTTTTAACCCAGCAGTTTGACCCGGGAATTTTTAGAGTCGAAGTACTGGTCAAAGGGAATTGTTGAGTTTCTCTTTACACAAAGAGTCCTGGCTGATTTTTTATGTTCAAACTGAAGTGAAAGGAACATATTTACTGGGTGCTCATTGTGATAGTCACAACTAAACCCACACAACTAATGTCGATAATCCATGCACCAACGCTGTCAGTTATCTATAGTTCATCACTTAACACAATTCTGTTGACATATTTGCTCTAAACTTTGTTGAAATACTTTATATATTTGTTTGTGTGCACATTTAGATGTTATTTGTATTCAACTTTGTTCGTTTTTGCCTTTGTTTAACCCTTTTCTCCTGTTTTCCGATGCTGGGTAGTCATGTGGGACTGATCCTCGATGTTGGGGGAACCAACATTCTGTTTAAAACAGTTCCACCATCATCTTTTTCATATTTGTCTTATTCAGAGTTTCTGATGACTATTTTGTCTTTAGAACTGTGTACTCAGCAGCAGCAGCGTAATGATCATACGTGACAAGTTTTGGCTTTGAAAATGAGGGAAACTTTCTGGCATCCACCGTGAGCCATCCCACCACCTGAGCCAAACTTCAGTTTCACTTACTTTTCTAAACAATTGTACAGGACATCTAAAATAACCACTTACTAACTACAGTCAGGATGATCAGATTCTGATCAATCTCTGTTGACACTGAGATGCTGTGAGATGCATTATATTACAGTCAAAATAAAAACACAAAGGGTATATGAAGCACATTTATTTATTCAACATATTTTCAGTTTATTTACTTTTTATTTCACACTTAGTCTATTTGTCTGCAAGTTAAACAAATTTATTTCCATTACATTTCATCTAATATCTCTTATTGACTCATGACTCTCTGACATTGACTAATGACAGTGTTTCCCCAACACTGACTCAGTCACAGTGGCCACCACATCTAAACACACCAGACACTTTATTAGGGAAACCTGTCCAACTGCTCATTAATGCAAATTTCTAATCAGCCAATCACATGGCAGCAACTCAATGCATTTAGGCATGTAGACATGGTCAAGACGATCTGCTGCAGTTCAAACCAGCATCAGAATGAGGAAGAAAGGTGATTTAAGTGACTTTGAACGTGGCATGGTTGTTGGTGCCAGACGGGCAGGTCCGAGTATTTAAGAAACTGCTGATATACTGGGATTTCTACACAGAACCATCTCTAGGGTTTACATAGAATGGTCCAAAAAAAGAGAAAATATCCATTGAGCAGTAGTTCTGTGGGCACAAATGCCTTGTTGATGCCAGAGGTCAAAGGAGAATGGCCGGACTGGTTCCAGCTGATAGAAAGGCAACAGTAACTCAAATAACCACTTGTTACAACCAAAGTGTGCAGAAGAGCATCTCTGAATGTACAACACATCCAACCTGGAAGCAGATGGGCTACAGCAGCAGAAGACCACACTGGGTGCCACTCCTGTCAGCTAAGGACAGGAAACTGAGGCTACAATTCACACAGACTCACCAACATTGGATGACAGAAGATGGAGAAATGTTGTCTTGTCTGATGAGTCTCTATTTCTGCTACGAAATTCAGATGGTAGCCTCAGAATTTGGTGTCAACAACATGAAAGCATGGATCCATCCTGCCTTGTATCAACGGTTCAGGTTGGTGCTGGTGGTGTAATGGTGTGGGGGAGATTTTCTTGGCACACTTTGCGCCCCTTAGTACCAACGTGGCAGTTTAACCACCACAGCCTACCTGAGTATTGTTGCTGAGCATGTCCATCCCTTTATGACCAGTGTAGCATCCTCTGATCACTACTTCCAGCAGCATAACCCGCCATGTCATAACGCGGGAATCATTTCAGACTGGTTGTTTTGAACATGACAATGAGTTCATTGTACCCAAATGGCCTCCACAGTCACCAGATCACAATCCAACAGAGCAGCTTTGGGATGTGGTGGACCAGGAGGTTCTCATCATGGATGTGCAGCCGACAAATCTGCAGCAACTGCGGGATGCTGTCATGTCAATATGGAGCAAAATCCCTGGGGAATGTTTCCAGTACCTTGTTGAATCTATGCCACGAAGGATTAAGGCAGTTATGAAGGCAAAAGGGGTCCAACCTGGTACTAGCAAGGTGTACCTAATAAAGTGGCCGGTGAGTGTATATTATAGTGTCACACCTTCAAAATGTGGAGAATTGAATTGTTTCACATGGACAATGTGAAAATCCAGAAGTATGCAGCAGTTGGATACTCTGGAGACATCTGCTCTGCACTTGAATGCACCATGCAGAGAAGCAGAACCTAATTAAACACTCGGTGAGTTGACGGACTGCTGTGCACACGAACGTGGTGTGAATCAGCCAAAAAAGACTCATAAATGTCATTAACTTCATAAATAAAGGTAATGTGGTGTTAAGTGGATTCGTTTCATCGCTGCATCAAAGCATTAACATCCAAAACTAGCTTCTCTCAGCGAGAAAATGCCAAATTTAGATTTTTGATATGGCATGATTACCACGTCAAAAAGGATTTGAAGCAGCAGATTCTCATCCTATGTTTCCATCGTGGAGGCAGTGGAGTGGTAAACATCCCAGAGAACAGCGGGCCTTTACAGGAACTTTTCCAGGCTGACCATAATTTGGGATATAAAGGACAGTTGGGGTGAGGTTCATGAAGAAACAGGGCTTAATTTGAGCCAGATCTAGCTGGAATGCGTTTTGGCACCTCTGGCTTTGGATCTGGAACCTATTTTACTGGATCCACTACCCCCTGTGTCACTATTTAAATGTATATAAAAGAAAATATCACCCAAATAAAATAAATAAATGTTTGTTTCATGTTTAAAATTGTTATCTGCTTATGCGTTTGCATAAAACAGATCCACTCTAAGGTGAACCTCCTAGAAGCTGCGCACATTCACAAGGTGGCCTAGTTTATCTAAACTGACCATGCTTACCCTCGATACAAAGCTCATTCCATTGGCTACTAAATCAAAGACCCATGTGGGCCTGATCAACAGAAGAACTTTATAAGGCATCAAATGATGTGATCCAAACTGGAAGCGCTTGTTTTAATTCTGGTGGTTTTTAAAATGTGTCATCACTTTTATGCAGATGACATTCAGTTATATTGTTCTTTTAATGATTCAGGATTTCACCTTTTATCTGAGCTCCTGGATTGTATGTCCTCCATCAGAAACTGTCTGTCTTCAAATTACCTTCAGATTAATTCAAGTAAGACAGAATTGTTGATCATTGCTCCTGACAAAAAGATCCCCCTGATCAAGGACCACCTTGGTGCTCTGGGCTCGTCAATCCAAGCGAGCCCTAGAAACCTTGGGGTGGTGTTTGACCAGGCTGTCTTTGGAGGGTCATTCCCGACAGCTGACCAGAAGTTGTTTTTATCGTCTTAGAACTATCTCTAAAGTCAGGAAAATGTTGTCAAGGGTAAATCTTGAAATGATCATTCATGCTTTTATCTCATCTTATATTGATTATTGTGAATCTGTTTTCACTTGTTTTAACAAGAGGACAGAAGAGGACTGCTGCTAAACTTTTATCAGGTTCACCAAGAACAGTCACATCGCCCCTGTTTCCAGGGGCGCAGATAGGATTTTTGAACTGGGGGGGACCAACTGTCAGAAATGATTTCACCTCAATAAGTTATCTTTGTGTAATTTGGGCTTTAACTCGGGTCGCAATCTCACATAGCTACTACCACTCCCAGGCTTCAAATACAGTCCGATTACTCGCGATATGATAGGGTGGAAATTGATGAATATTAATGGTTAATTTTGCTTACAATATAAAAACACTGTAATGAAGAAAAAAATTAGTGAGTAAGATGACTGGGGAGTTATAGGAAGCAAACTGAGGGAGTATAGAACAGGAATGCAGTAGACTTAGTATAATTTTATTGCAATTATTATTTTGATAATATTTTATTTTCTCTTCTGTTTAATTTATTGGTTAATTAAAAAGTATATTTAAGTTGAGTTATGTGGTTAATAAACATTATAAAATAATGAATAACGGTATATTACGGTTCAATAAGTAAAATAACGGTTATAATTTCCATAATCGTCCAGCCCTACGATATGATACAAAAATACAGATATTATGACCATGTGTGTGATCACAGCCCTACGTTGTACATGCTTCCCTGTAAATCCACTCACTCTGTCAGCTACTGAGCAGACCGTGACCAGCAAAGAAAACCATGTTGCTGATAATCAGTGTGTTTGCAGCAGCAGAGCGTTATAATTCATTGTGGTGGTGATGTTGTTGTTGTGAATGTACGGCAAAATGGAGCCAACCATATACAGCACAATTCATTACTTAAGGAAAACGTTGCAAGAGCTACCGGCTATCAACTTTGCTCCAAGCAGCACAGCACAGGGAGAAGTGGAACCAGTTCACACCAACCAATAGAAACACGTCTCTCATCCGCCAGTGTAGGCCCCGCCCATCAAGCGCACGTGAATTCACAAGCAAAACTCTAGAATTTGCAACCAAAAAGGACAAATTTGTAACCAAATTATTTTTAAAACTTGAAATCAAAGAGGACTGATTCATTAGAAAAATACTTTTGTGTTTTTACTTTCAAACATTATTATTGATTAAAGTTGAAGAAATATGCCGTCTATTTTTATTTTTCAATTGCAGCCTGTTCTGTTTTGATCTCAAAAAAAAGTTTTTGTTTGCCCCTGACTTTATTTTGCTCTCAAATCTCTTTTTTGGTTTCAAATATATTCTATTTATTTGATTAAATGATAAAGAAACAAAATTCTCTCCATAGATAACTGCAACAGGCACACATGCAGGTAGAAATTTCTCCTTTGCACCCTGAGGTATGAACCTTGTGGTGTGTTCAATTGAAGGTGTGTGTCGGAAGTGGGAGCTCGGATCAACGTAATCGTACGGTGGAGTGCTCCCAGAACTATGCAGCCTTATACAACAAAACAACGAACTACTGTAAGCCGCAGACAGCATGAATTCTATGTCGGGTTGGTAAGATGAATCCGACTTCTTTCTGAGCTGAAGATCGGATTTCACGGAGGATTATGACTGCAGCTCTGACTTGGAGTTTGGAAATTCCAACATTAGTGTATAACTTAAACGCACCATTAGTTAAAACACAAACACCGGGCTCTCAGTGCGCACTGCTATGACTTTAATTGTCTGGCGATGTCTAGAAAAGTGTTTGTTTGCGGGGATGGATCGGGTGATGTTAGTTGTCAAAAATAACTTTGACCTTAAAAATGGTTTTACTGTTTGTCACACAATTATTGGATTTGGGGGGGGAAAAAATCGGGGGGGGGGGGGGATAAAAAAAAAAAAAAGGGGGTGGGGGGGGGGGGCTGGGGGGGGGGGTGGTGTGGGTGGGGCGCTCCCAACCCCCAAAACAAACCCTCTCCCTCTTTTCATGCTCATACTGTATGGGTGGGGGGCCAAAAAAATGGGGGTTCCGGGGGTTTTGGGGGGGGGGGATATTTGGGGGGGGGGGCCAGGGGGGGATCAGGGGGGGGGGGGGGGATTGGGGGGGGGGGGGGGGGGGAGGGGGGGGGGGGGTTAGGGGGGGGGAGATCAAAAAATTATGAAGAAAGAATATGGCCAGGAGAAAAAAACAAAAAAAAGACGAAAAAAGGAAAAAAAAAAAAAAAAAAAAAAAAAAAAGAAAAAGAAGAAAATAGAAAAAAAAAAAAAAAAAAAAAAAAAAAAAAAAAAAAAAAAAAAAGAAAAAAAAAAGAAAAAAAAATGAATAAAAAAAGTAAAAAAAAAGGAAAAAAAAAAAAAAAGAAAAAGAAAAAAAAAAAAAAAAAAAAAAAAAAAAAAAAAAAAAAAAAGAGGAAAAAAAAAAAAAAAAAAAAAAAAAAAAAAAAAAAAAAAAAAAAAAAAAAAAAAAAAAAAAAAAAAAAAAAAAAAAAAAAAAAAAAAAAAAAAAAAAAAAAAAAAAAAAAAAAAAAAAAAAGAAAAAAAAAAAAAAAAAAAAAAAAAAAAAAAAAAAAAAAAAAAAAAAAAAAAAAAAAAAAAAAAAAAAAAAAAAAAAGAAAAAAAAAAAAAAAAAAAAATAATAGAAAAAAAAAAAAAAAAAAAAAAAAAAAAAAAGACAAAAGAAAAAAAAAAAAAAAAAAAAAAAAAAAAAAAAGAAAAAAAAAAGAAAAAAAAGAAAAAAAAAAAAAAAAAAAAAAAAAAAAAAAAAAAAAAAAAAAAAAAAAAAAAAAAAAAAAAAAAAAAAAAAAAAAAAAAAAAAAAAGATTAAGGGCCATTTATTATGCTCACTCACGTACGTAAATGGCGACGTCCCTTTCATGCGTCGCCCTGCGCGGCTGCCTTCATACTTCCTTGCATCTTCTGCGTTCCCATGGTTCATAAATCAGTTTGTCCGCTGCCTGTCCCGTGTCCCGGCGATGTGATGTCGTAGTGTATTTTCAGACACACAGCCTCTCCTGTAAAGCTCTAGTCATGTCTACAGATGCTCCTCTGTTTGGTTGGTGTCTTTTTTCTCCGGTGCTTCTACTGGGCGATTGACCCCGGCTGTTTTGTATCGTAATTCTTTCGGTTCCTGTTCTTCTTCTCTGGTTTGTATCAGCTCCACAGCTCAACACTGACCCTGCAGTTTCCGGTGGTATTGCTCGGTCTTCTGCATCGAGCATAAATGGACTTTTACCCAGGGAAAGTGGGGGGGACAGATAAGCGTCATTAAAAAACTGAGGGGGACACGTCCCCTCCGTCCCCAGTGCCATCTGCGCCCTTGCCTGTTTCATCAAATCTTCATTGGCTCCCAGTCAAATTTTGAATTGATTTTAAAATCTTAATCTTGACCTTCCAGGCACTGCATGGCCAGGCCCCCCGGATATTATTTATCTGCCGTGTCCCTATACTTCAGGGCGCAGCCTTTGTTCCTCAGGCCAGAGTCTCCTGAAGGTCCCAAAGACCCGTTTTAAAACCCAGGGGGACCTGGCTTTTAAGACAGTAGCCCCTAGACTTTGGAATGACCTTCCCTTTACCCTCCATCTGGTTGACTATTTGGAATCTTTTAAAAAGCAGCTGAGGGCGTATTTATTTAGGAAAGTTTTTGGTTGATTTGATTGTGATTGACTGGGTTTTATCATTTTATTTTGTTTTCTAATATCTTTCCTTTTAATATGGTATTTATGTCATTTTGTTTTACCAGTTACTCTTGTATGTACACCACTTTGTGATTTTTATCGTGAAAAGCGTGAAAGCGTGAAAAATTGTGAAAATAGACTTTTTACTTTAGAGCTGTCCCAGTGTCAAATCTAAACAGAAATGGATGGGGACACTTCGGTTTTGTAGACAGGAAGGTGAGGAAAACAAACACACCCCAACAGTGTGGCTACACTGCCAAAATAAAACGTGTGGCATTAGCTTGGGTCAGCAGATTTTTCAGTACGGTGGAAAATTGACATAATGTGGCTTCAGGATCACTTCAAAGAGTAACACGCAGTTGCTTTTTTGTTTCATTATGCTGCTTTATCTTTATTTTAGGTTGAATATGGAACATTTTTATTAAAAGCTATAATTTGAAAAAGAAAAAAAAAAAATACCTCCATGAGTCGTTTGGAGGGGTGCAGAATGAAAATACAACACTTCCTAAAAAAAAAAAAATTATATTTAGCCTGAAAATAAATATAAAATAAATTTTAACAGGTTTGACATCTACAAGCCAATACACAGTGCCATTGCTGGTTGCCAAATACGATCTCTGTGTGGCAAGAGTATGTTGGGCACAGTTAGGCTGGTGTGGGGGGAAACAGTGGAGAAGGCAAGTCAAGCAGCTGCTTCAGAGCCCCAGAGATATTATTATCCATTTCTGAAGAGGAGTGACCAGAGAAGGGCAAAAACTGGAGTAAATTTAGGTGTAGACTACATTAAATGGACCCACATAAACGTTTTCCATGGCATCAAAACGCGGAAATGGCGACTTTTCTCCTGGATCGGCAAGCTGACTTGTTTGCTAACATGGCTAACATTAGCTGTCAGTTATAAACTCCTCTGCATTTGTATTTGGCTACTTGTTGGACATGATGCAGGCTGCTCGTCACATGCCAGCAATTTTGCTTGTTCTATTGGCAGAATTTTTTTGCTTATTACAAGCAAAACTAATCTTTTTTCTACTTATTTTAAGAGTGGCCAAGATTTTTTTTTTTTTTTTTTTTGCTTGTAATAGGCAAAAAAAAAAAGATTCTGCCAATAGAACAAGCAAACTTTTCTTGACAAGATTTCTTGAAATAAGATGCATTGCCTTAAAACAAGTTCCTATACCTCACTGAAATGTTTCTCTTCAGGTAATTTTGTCTTATTTTGAGTGTGATGAGATATTTTGGCTTAAAATTAGAAAAATATACTTGCTAAGATTTGACTTTTTGCAGTGTAGCTCTTGAGGACTGGACTTGGGCACCCCTGATGTAGAACACGTCTATAGTGGCAAAGGTTTTACATGGGTCATTCATTTTATCTTGTGTTGAGTGGAAATACACATCCCTGGGCACCAACGCCCAAGCCGGTTTAAAATTGTTATTTTCCTTTTTATATGTGTTTGTGTGAGTGTGTGTGCTCCTGTTTCATTTTGAGGACCATTTTGCGCTTTTAACTAACAAAGTGAGGACATTTTTGCAAAGTGAGGACATTTTGGCCGGTCCTCACTGGAAAAAAAAACTAAGAAAAATCCATTTTTGAAGGTCAAGATTTGGTTTTAGAGTTTAGGTTACAATTACATTTTGGTTAGGGTTATGTTTAGGCAATTGACCTATGGCTAAACCAGGCGCCCAAACGCAATGAGCCAATTACAGTGCGCACAGCTAACCCAATGCATTTGTACATTCTCTGCTTGAACGCCCATTGAAATGCATTGAAGTTCGTCCGTTTTTGTTTGTTTTTATGTGTCTTTATGTGGGGTTTTTTGTTTAAATTGGTCAAACGGTGTGCATGGGGTACATGCAACTCCAACTCTATCGTGAGAGGCTGGGCGACAGGGTGGACTTTTTGCTCTTTCCCAAGCCACATCTCAAATGAGAAAAGTGTCTGCTTTGGATAAAGTTACGTGGCAGACCACAACATCAACTGAACGTGGATAAAATTAACAATGATGTTTACTTGTTCTAAGGTAAATCAATATCGTTTTTGAGGCAACATTTTTTTACTTTGCTGGAAAGAAATATGAAGTTACCTTTAACATCTCTAATGTTAGTTTAAGTTAGCTAACGCTAGCCAAACAGGCTAGTTTTTGTACTTTAATAGTGGTATATGAGAGGTCGGCTATAGCTGTCGGTAACAACACACCTCTGGTTTCCGAGCTGCAGCCAGACACTACTCCGCTCCCGTCGCTCCCGTGGCTGTTTAATCAGTTTTTGGCAGACAATCACTTCTTGAACACAACAGCAGCAGCCGTGCAGTAGATTGTACAAGAAACTGAGGGTGCCCTCTGACTTCCAGAGGGGAATTCATATTCCCCTGGGCTCCCCTTCCCAAGACCTCTCTCCCCCACTGCTCTACCTCACACACACACACACACCTAGGGTCTTGGGGAGGGTGCGTGTCAAGCGGGCGTGGTGAAGGGGGGCACCAAAGTGCCTTTGTTTGCCGCATCTAGAGACAGTCTGCTCCCTAGTTCTAACCACACTTAGACACCTAAACACATAAAATAATGACAGCTCACAACCACTTCTGAGAGGCGGGCCATATAGTGTGTGGAAGGAGGGGGGGGCCAGTTGGGTGGTCATACCGCCTACGCGACCCCACTCCCGACATGACTTGGCACTACCTCTCAGTTTTAACTGCAAACAACACACCTCTTACACACAGTCATGAGTGGGGGGGGGGGGCGACAGGGTGCTTTCTTCCTACCCCGGTCTCCCGGGTGCTACTTGGGAGAGGGGGAGTAGTGGCGCTAGTGGTTAAGGCCGGCTGCATTGCGGGAGATCTGCTGGCTCGGGGGATGCCTGGCCTGCTGCGTCCAGGGGTGGGGGATGAGAGGTTGGTGGGGTGGGGGAGGAACGTGCTGGGGGCTTGGAGCTCCTTCCCCAGCCCGGGCTACCACTCAGGAGGCACGGGGGCAAGGGCTAGAGTGAGGGGGTATGTGAGAACAATGAAAGAGTGAAGAAAGAGGGAAATGTGGGAGGGAGGAATTTGGGCTGGAAGAGGGAGGAGATGTGGGTAAGTGGTTGGAGGAAAGGGGGGATGGAGGGGAAGGAGTGGCATGCTCGGTGAGTGTCTAGTAGGGATGGTCGGTGAGGGGCTGAAGAAAGAAGGGCGGGAGTGTGACAGGTCAGAGGGATGGGCAGGGCCGGGCATGTAAGGGGGGGATTGTATGGGGTGATTGGGGGGTATAAGGAGGTGGGGGGCGTATGTGTGGGGTGGGAGGGAGGGGTTGGTGCAGTTATGTGGGGAGGAGTGCATGTGTGTGTTAGAGGGTATCAGGAGATGGGCGTATGTGTGGACGGTAGAGGGAGATGAGTGTTAATGGTTGGAGGGAGGGGAGTGAGTGTGGGTATGTAAGGTCTGAGAGTGGAGCGGGTGGGTGTATGTGTGTGAGGGGGAGTACATGGGGGTGTTGGGGTATGTGTGTGGAGAGTGTGTGTGTGAGCGTGGTGGTGGGGTAGGGGGTGGTAGCAGTGGTGGCGTCCTGGTGTCAGGGGTGTGGGGCAGGGACGTTGGGGGTGGGGGCTGGCCTGCCCTGGGGGGGGTGTCGTCTGGGGGGTCCGGTCCTCCTGGGTTTGGGTTGGGCCGCCCGGGTCGTGGAGGGGGGGCTGCTCCTGGGCGCTTGGGCCCTGGGCCCAGCGCTTGGTGGGGTCGGCGGCTGCTGGTCTTGGCCCGCTGGGGCCTGGGCCCCCAGACCGCGGGGGGCCTAGGCCGGGGCCGCCTTTTGCCGCCCTTTGGGGGATGCATGTCCGTTCTTTGGGTGGGGTGGCTGGGATCTGGGCCTCTGGGTGGCTGCTGGGGGCCTGGGTCGTGAGCCTTGCGGGCTTCCTCCTCCTTGCAGAGACGAGGCTTCATCTGCATGACGGTATCACCACGGAGACCCTTTATTATGCATGTTGACACTGTGACTCTGCTTCCCATTGCGATGACTAGGTTGTACCTCTTCTCTGCATAGTTCTGCGTGTGTTTGTATGATCTGAGGATATTTAAGCCACCTGCAGGTCCTCCTGTGGGGGATTTCTTGTTTTGTTTTCCAACAGAGACCTTGGAATGTTGTTTAGGAATTGCTGTACAGATGTACCAGTGAACTGTGTAAGTGGATTCATGTTTTCTCTCCTCTCTCTCTTCCTCTTCCTTACTCATTTCTCTCTGTTCCACTTTCTATTATTACCTCTGTTAACTTTCATTTCTCCCTTGTCAAGCCCAGCAGTATGGTATGGAATGCTGTTATAGAAAAATGTTTAATCAAAGAAATAAAATAAATGAATGAACAGGATATCAAGTGGAGCCTTATGTTCATAAAGCTCTGTTTGGTAAAGAAAAACTGTTCAACAAAATAAAGCAATCAGACTTCCATTCTGCTTGCTTTGATGCTGGACAGGACAAGTAAAAAGATAAAAAAAAAAAAAAAAAAAAGAAACTGAGGGAGCACGCACTAGTTGCATTACAGAGACTTCACAAGCTTGATTTTGCAGTTTCAGACTTGTGAATAATGTTGTTGTTTTTTTGTTTGTTTTACTTAAATGTTTTTTTTATTTATCTTGTCATGGTCTGTCTATCTAATCCCGCGTCTGCTGTCCGTGTTGGCAGCTGTCTTGTCCCGAGACGTCACATAGCGCCTGTCACCGAATGTTGATTGTTTGTCCGAGTGAGGGGAGGGGGCGTGGCTTAGCCATAGGTCAATTAGTTGTGGTGGTTAGGGTTATGGGCAGGGGAATGTATTATGTCAATGAATGTGCTCACTATGAAAGAACTACAAGGACATGCGTGCATTGTGTGCGTGCGTTCACATGTGTAGGTGTGGTCCATCACTTTCACTCACTCTTTTGTGTTGCCGAATCCACCCCCTCCTTTGCGTTCCAAGACCATTCTGGATGAAAGTCCCATGTAGAGATGGGAAAGTCACTTTCCTCCACCAGGTTGAGTTGCTCTCTGATCAACATGAGGGTCAGTGTTGCTCTGTCACACATGCAGGATTGTTTATTTGTTTCAGAGGGAAATAACTTCACATCCAGTTTTTTTGTCCTATTGTTTTTGTATTAAATCAATAAACTTTCACATTTCTTTTGAGTCTTTTTGCGTGAACAAGATGTATTGAATGAATTATTCAATGTACATGAAGACATCTGTCTTTTCCTTCCACAAACCCCAGAACATATTCGTTTATCAGAAATTAATCCACACAGATGAAAAGATGATATATTTGATTTCAGAATCAAAATACCAGAACAATAAATATTTAATAGACATGTAAATGATGGGTTTGATGATGAAGCTGCAGTTTGTAGACTCGCAGGTCTTCATCCATTTGCTTGTAAATTGGCTGCATGAACATTTAATAATCAGTAGTTTGTAAATTTGTGACGTAGGATTCAGTCACCTCAGTGTTTAATCATATAAAATTACAGTCATCATCATCATCATCGTCATCACTGTGCAGTACACTGAGCACACGCTGAATACTGCATCATTTAGAGGAAGTGGAGAACTCAGTGGGATGAAATATTAACAGCTGCTCACACAGATTTGGGGAACAGTGTGAGCTGATATTAGAGTAAAGCTCCTGTGTTTGGAGTCCGGTGGTGAGGGCAGTGGTGCATCCTCATTAAAGGGGTAGTTCAGCATTTCTGACATTGGACTTCATTTTTGAGTTAGCCACGGTTTATCACTGACGGTTTCAACATTTTTCACCCTTATATTGTAGATTGGAGGTTGCTGATGCTAATGCTAGCGCAAGTCAATACGGCTTGAAAGGGCACGTGATATTTTGCAATGCACTGTGGGCTTTACAGGCAACAGTTTTGGTTTATATAACATAGTCAAAGAGTATAGAACAACAAGAGGCGACACTCAATAGAACGCTCCATTGCAACATTTCACCCATGTGCATCCGCGATTTTGGACTGAAGTGAGCAGTTTATTGCTATTGTACAAACCAAATAAAACAAAGCAATGTCATTTTAAAAAGCATAAAACTTCTTAACTATTGTTAAAAAGCATAAACACACAGCAAGCCTATCAAGAGGAAGGTAATTAAATCCGTTTCCACCGCCAGCGGTTTTGTTGAATTCAATATGTTAAGAAATCATTCCAAACTATCCTAATAGTCTGTTTTCAACAATCCTCACTAATCTGATAGATTCCAGTTTGTTAATGTACATGACGAGTCTTCATCACACACCAGAGTAACTCATAGAGTTCCCCAGGGTTCTATGCTTGGACCAATGTTCTTCACATTAAACATACATATTTGGGTAATATTATCAGATGACATGGCATACATTTTCATTGCTATGCAGACGACACTCAGATATACTTATCTATGAAGCCTGATGAAACCAGTTTGTTAGATTATAAAGATGTCTTAGTGACATAAAGACCTGGATAACTTTGAATTTTCTGCTTCTAAATTCAGAAAAGACCGAGGGTGTTGTCTTTGGACCTGAAAAACTCAGGACTAAATTATCTAGCTTCATAGTTGATCTGGATGGCATTAATTTGGCTTCCAGCATGACAGTGAAGAATATTGGAGTCATTTTTGACCAGGATTTGTCTTTTGGCTCACATATAAAAGAGGTTTCTAGAACCACCTTCTTCCACCTACGTAAAATTGCTAAAATTCCTCTCCCAGAACGATGCAGCAAAGTTAGTCCGTGCTTTTGTTACTTCTAGATTGGATTACTGTAGTTCCTTTTTATTGGGCTGCCCCAAATATGCCTTGAAAAGTCTCCAGCTGATCCAGAATGCTGCAGCCAGGGTTCTGACTAGAACCAGCAGGAGAGATCATATTTTTCCAGTTCTAGCTTCTCTTCATTGGCTCCCTGTTAAATCCAGGATAGAATTTAAATTTCTTCTTCTCATATATAAAGCTCTCCATGACCAAGCTCTCTTATATGTTAGAGATCTCATAGTTCCTTACATTCCAAGCAGAGCACTTTACTCTCAGACTGCAGCAGAACTTCTGGTAGTTCCAAGAGTCTCTAACCCCCTCCGTCCACTGCCTCCGCTCCGCCCCGCTCCGGTCCGCACGACGCAGCAAATCCGTTGCTATTTTAATCAATGAGCAGCAGTCCACTTCTCCGCCAGCGCTCCGCTCCGCTCCGACACGTCCGCTCGGGTCCGTCGGCCTCCGCCAAAAATACGGATCAACTCTATTTTCTGGTCCGCTCCGCTCCGTTTGGAGGAAGTTGCAAACATGAAACATCCGGTTTATAAAGTTTTTTTTTACATCCACCACAGAAGAAATTGATTGCTGTGTTTAAAACTTATTGGGCATATTGTAGCATCTCAATAAAAACTTTTTTATGAAATAATATTGCGTCTTGTGTGACTTGAGAATGGGCAAATTGGGCAATGTGTGTAGTTCAATGTGCCGTATACATACTCCCTACAAAGTAGGTGGCCGCACGTCAGATCCTGTCAAAACTACAAAAACTGTCACTTGTAAACACTCATTTTGGAAGTTGAAGGCCAAAAGATTTTGCTTCTCGCGCATGCTCCTTTGCCTGCTTTGTGACTGAACGGAGAGAGTGCTGGCGGAGTGAGGCGGAGTATGTGTGCGAGGGTTTTTGCAGCCCGCCGGAGAAGACGGACTAGAGCGCAGCGCAGCGGATCGGAGTGAGGCGGAGCGGAAGCAGTGGACGGGAGGTGTAATGCCCCTTTTCCACCATCACTCTTCCGCTCACCTCACCTCGCCTCGGTTAATGGGCTTTTCCACTGGGGGTTTCTGAGCTGAGGTGATACATGTTCTGTACCTCCTCTGGCAAGGTTCTGAGCGTGCTGAAGCGAGCTATGTCTGACATCATCTCACTGCATGCCGCCTATTGGCCAAGGGGTTAGCCAATCAGATGTCAGGGTCAAAGAGTGACATCATTAAATGAGCGACAGTTCACACTCCCTACCAGTGAGTGGCAGTAATGCAATCAGGAATTGTTAGCCAGCCGCCAGTAAAAACAGCAACAGAGGAAGAAAACAAGAAGTAAGATAGGAAGGACGGATCATATTACTTGCACTGCCCTTATAAGCACACATGTGGCGTAGTTGGTAGAAAGCTTTCCTTGCAACCTGAAAGGCCCAGGTTTAAAGGAATAGTACACCCACAGAATGATTTAACGGGGGGGGGGGGGGGGGAAACTTTATTTTCCACTTACCTTCATGGTGAGCAAGACTCTGGATTACTTTTTTAATATTTCAAATGCAGCCAGCGATCAGGAAGGCTTCTCGTTTCCCCCCAACTTTCATATAATGGAGTTCGATTGAGCCCGAGCCAACAAGGTCCATAGAAGTCCACAAAAACTGGTCAATATTCCTCCATACTGCTCGTCCAATGTAATCCAAGTATCCTGAGTGGGTAGCATCCAGAATTTACTCGAAACAACGTCATTTACTATATTTTTAGAGCCTAAAAAGGAATATTGTTTACTTCCACTTAGCGCGCACATGCGCGGTCACGAAACTATGGAAGCCTTGGAGTTCAGGGCCTACTCTGCCGATAATACAAACGTAGAAGAAGAAATTCACTGTTTACATTGCGCTAAGAGCAACAAAGCTGTGGACGAACCGGGACAAACACAAGAGGAGTTGGATATTGATTCAAAACAAAGAAAGAAAGAAAAAGAGAACGGGCGATCTCGTCTGCCGCGCCTTCCGTAGTTTCATGAACGCGCATTGCCATGCGCGCAAAAGATGTGATGTGCTTCTATTTAGGCTCTAAAAACATACTAAATGCCGTAGTTTCGAGTAAATTCTGGACACTACACTATTTTTTTTAACAGGATAAAATGAATGAGGAAATGGAACTCTGAAATACAAGACAGACCCACCATTAATCTAAATAAAATATTATTCCAATCTCTAAATATTCAATGAAAACTCCAACCAATCCTTGAAGTAGGGTGCACCCCTAGGATTGGCCAAGGGACCTGCCTGTCAGACCTTTGCTCCTGCATTGGGAGGCAGAGGGAATGGGGGGAATAGGAGTGAGACAGGACTGTTTATATTCAAATAATTTTGCTGTGCTTTCTGAAATGCAAGATCAGTAAAGTTGCTTTAACATCCCCCTGTCCCTATGCAGGGCAGCATTATCAGCCCAGTAAATCCCATCAGGACAGCAGGTCATCAAACCGCCATTCAGAAAGCGGGACCGGACGCAGATCACAGTTTGTCCTCCTCTGTCTTCAGATAGAGAGAGGAGAGTCCCCTGGTTCTTCTGGGTGTTTCCCATCCTGCCAGAAATTGTGTCTGTGTCATGCTATTGAGTCGCATTATGCTGAAATACTCAAACACGCCGCAGGGTTTTCAACGCCTCCTACACGTGTCGGCCATTGACTTTGCATGAAAGCCAGACGCCCTTGACGCCCAAATCGCGTTTGGTCTGAACACACCGTTAGAGCTTAAACATCTGCATTTCTGATTCGTTTTGATGTCACACCAACATTCATTATGCGTATTTTCGAGCCGTCACTGCCCAGAGGCGTCCCAGGGCTCAGGAACAGCAGTATGTAAGATTCCCATCTGGGATGTGACTGTGACGTTGCAGCTGACTATTGGTTGCAGCACCGCGTCACTTACTCGCAAACAGATATCAACCCAGCAGGTTTTTTGAACATGCATCATGTAGGATTCAGTAAAGAAACGCAAGGAAACATTACTGGAGGGAAAAAAGAGGGGGGGAGAAGGAGAGAGACGTCTTACTAGAGGAACAGAGGCGAAGAGGTGAGGAGGAGGGGAAACGTAAAAGCGGTGTAAGGACCAATCCCGGGCAAAGGGTCGAAAGTGGCACGGAGTCCGTCCTCACCCCAGTACCAGTTAACACAATGAACGGCCTTGTCTCACGTCCCACCTGCTCTGCTGCTGTTTCAAAACTGAAGGACACAGAGACGGCTCACTCATCCCAAATACCGCCCAGCTCATCAAAACAGCTCCGACATCCTCATATCTGAACATTTCGCACTTTTCTTTCCAGGATTTGAGAAAAAAGAAAGAGTGTATACACCCATCTCAGCATTCTTAGAGCTCCTGCTCAGGGATCAATGTCATTTGTATGTATGGGTTGCAGCCCCCCCCCAGCCATAAGCCTTAAAGCTTCATCTTCAGCACTTTTAAATATAAGATCAACGGAAATACAAATACATCTCCGTGTTTTTATCTAATCGTGCGTTCCTGTGGAGGAGATGTGATGGGTGACTCAGACATCCCATTCTTAGTCTATCAGCGATTTTTATCTGACATCATCATTATTTTACCCAGCCTCGTCCGTCCTGATAATCACAGGGTTTAGTTTAGATGTATCTGTGTAATGAAACGTTGATCGCAGGGGACACCTTCAGCAGAGTTCCTGTCCATGGATTAACTATCATCCTCTTCAAATTATCCAGAAAGGAGGGCATGTTTTAGGTGCAACTGTTCCTGCTTAATGCAGAAAATTGTACTTGGAAAAGGAGTGAATGAACTAAATTGGTAAACAAGTAAATGTTTTTTCTTTTCTTTTGTTTAAAGTTGTTGTAAAAACAAATCAATCTAAGCATTTGGGGTATTTGAGTTGAGAAACTGTTTTGTGTTATTATGTGATACAACATAAAAAACCACAAAGAAAGCCATATTAGAGGAAAAAAAGTCACTGTCAGTCCTGTCATCCGTGTACTCCAGCAACATGCGTAAATGACAACTTAAGTAGAATTATTACCACACTAATCAATATTCATTTACATCAATAATTAACCACACAGCTGTGTAATTGGTGGGGGCTCACTGACAGTGATGAACTCACTGAAAATTCAGCGTTTACACTCTAGTTCCTCTCTTCTAATGATTCTGTTCATTGTTTTAATGAAGCCTAAAACTTTGAAGAGTCACATGTTATTTTGGGTTTCTTCAGTTTAATGAGTCTTCCCCAATAACATAGTAGCCATGGAGCTCATCAGGGTTCTGTACTTAGACTAATCTTTTAAGTTTGTACATTCCATTAGGTATTATTATCAGACTATATGGCATAAATTTTCATTTCTACTCAGCTATAAAGCAAAAGATACTCAGCTATACTTCTTCATGAAGTCTGATGAAACCCATCAGCCCAGATTACAAAGATTTCTTAAAAATTCTAAATCTGGGGGCTGTTCAGCTGGTTGGCTGTTCCTTGGCACAGCAGATCCAAGTTTGAGTCCCAGTATCTATCACAGAGGATGTCATGTTTAGGATTTTTGTCCTGTGTTTGTTTATACTGTATGATTCAGCAAAATGATTTATTTTTTTTTTTTTTTTTTTAATTATTTGAGTTTTTAGAAACACAACCTCATGTTAAAGCAGAACTCAGTAACTTCAGCTCGGGGCTCCCCCTAGTGGCGTCCTTTCACCGTCGTGTTCAGTCCCCCCCCTGCACCCCCACAGCACACAGACGGCTTCTCTACCTGCCGTTCTTCTATTTTGATCGCTGGATATATTTCTAAGCTTTTACTAGCTTGTTGATGCTACTTTGCTGCGTTGGTAGCAGCACCACGTCTCCATCTGCTCAAAGCAAAGACCTGTCTCTTCTGAAACGGGACGTTTTAGCGGGTAAATATGCCGTGGATTATAATTTTCTCTGGTGTTGGCGAGTAGCAGGTAAGAATACGAACTTTTATTTACTTTTTGCGGACGTGACAAGTGATTATTGAGCCTGAAGCAGTGATGCTTCACCCGCCCAGGCAGCACAAGCTACGTGAATCACTCTGGTCCAGCAAAGAGTTGGTTATGAGAGCCAGGAGCCGTGTTTAGGTGGTGTGAAGCTAAAGAAATGTTTTCTTCGAATTAGCGCTGGTAGTCAATGGTTCAAATCAGAGCTGGAAGCTTCTTCATGTAGTATGATGGGACTTGAGTACTGTACAGCGGTTTCTGTTTCGCAGGTGGTCTGCTCGGGTTGGCGCAGGCAAAGATCCTTAGAGCTGCTTGCAGTCCCAATAGCTCTATCACAGAGGATGTCATGTTTGAATCGCTCTGTAAACACTGTGTTTGTTTAGCCCACGGTAGGATTCCGAAAAATGATTTATTGAGGTAATTTTTTTTTAAGTTATTGAGTTTTTAGAAACACAGCCTCCTGTTAAGTAGTCACCAGGAGGTGAATTATTAAATGTCATATTTATAACAATAAAACAAACTATAGATTCTCATTGGTCCACCAGAGCTTGGAATCTTTTTAAATGTCTAAATACTGTATGAAGTATTTCAACAATACGTTACAGATCTGACCTCATAGTTTATATTATAGGGTCAGAATTACTTCGCACATGTGGAAATCTTATTTCTCTTGAAAAGTCCCAAATCATAATGTGAAATACTGTATTTTTTAGTTCCAGAAACCTGTGATTCAATATTACAGTCTGTGATTTTGTAAATCCATTGTGATCTCTAAGTTACAATAAACATGTAGTGTTGTATTTGAAAAAGTTGATAATAGTGATAATAATAAAAACATAAATATAAAAATTCACATCTTAAAAATATTCAATGTTTGGTAAGTTTAAAGGGGAAATTAAATCCCTAAATTTATATGAGTTTATATTAAAAATGTATATGGATATTTTGTCATACAGTATATACAATAAAATGTTGACTGAAATTAATATAAAGTGAATAAAGAAAAAATATAATCAAATGACGCAAAATATTGTTGAAAACCACTTATGTTCATCAATAAATTTCATGTATATTTTTTTCTAAAAGGAAAGTTCATTAAATATAAACATCTTGACCAATAAAGGGAAACATTTGTGGCTTTTGTTATTCATAGGTTATTGTCTGATCATTTTTCTGGATCGGCCCGCTTGAGATGAAATTGTGCCTTATGTGGCCCCTGAACTAAAACGAGTTTGACACCTCTGTGTTAGAGGGTGCAAAGATTGTTCTCATAACAGTTTAGTCATTTCAAAATAATCTTTTGGAAAACCAGTTATATTTGAAGTCTTTCCGGGCGGCTGTAGACTTTTGGTCTTGTCACATTCACTCAGAGATTCCTGAATCTTTTAATAATATTGTACATTGTAGGAGCGTCAGTCCTCACAAATTTGTCGAGGAACATTTTTCTGAAATTTTTTGACCCAGTTTGTCTCATATTTGTGAAACTCTGTCCATCTTTAAATCTGAGAGATTCTGCCTTTGAAATACTTTTAAACTCTGTCATGTTACTGATCTTCTGTAAATTAACCTCACTAGTTATGAAATGCTCCTCCTTTTTTTTTTTATTTGGACCAACTATTTTCCAGCCTTTTGTTGCTCCTGTTCCAAAACACATAAAAGGGAAAAAAAAAATAATTTCCACCAACTTTCATATAATGGAGTTCACCGGTGCTCAACACAGAAAGGTCCATAAAAGTCCACAAAAACTTGTCAATATTCCTCCATACTGCTCGTCCAATGTAATCCAAGAGTCCTGAGTGGGTAGCGTCCAGAATTTACTCGAATTTACATCATTTAGTAAATTTGTATAGCTTAAACAGTTGAACATCACACTTCCTATTTGTACGCTTATGTGAGTTCACAACACTAAGAAACCCACGGCATTCAGCGCCTACTCTGCTGATAATAAAAGCATAGAAGAAGAAATTCAGTGCCTACATTGTGCCAAGAGCGAACGAGCTGTGGACAAACACAAGAGGGGTTGGCTATTGAAAGAAAGAAAGAAAGAAAGAAAGAAAGAAAGAAAGAAAGAAAGAAAGAAAGAAAGAAAGAAAAAGAAAGAGAAAGAGAGCACGTTCTCATTTTGTTGTGAACTCGCATGAACGCGCAAATAGGAAGTACGATGTTCTACTGTTTAAGCTATAAAAATGCACTAAATGATGTCGTTTGGAGTAAATTCTGCACGCTACCCACTCAGGACACTTGGATTACATTGGACGAGCAGTATGGAGGAATACTGACAAGTTTTTGTGGACTTTTATGGACCTTTTTTTTGTTGGGCACCGGTGAACTCCACTATATGAAAGTCAGTGGATAACAAAAATCTCCCCGATCTCCAGCTGCATTTGAGATATTAAGAAAGTGCTCCACAGACTTGCTCAGCATGAGGGTGAGTAAAACTGAAGGCACATCATTCTGTGGGTGTTGTATCCCTTCAGCTGGTTCAAATCTGGAGCTTCAGGTACCCAACTACTGAGAAACTGGGGTTGTATCTCTGTAGAATGAGGTCACTGTTGATGTTTTTTTTACTTCCTACCTGCCAGTCAGAACTGTTTCTTACTCTACTCATCGAGCTGGATTTATTGAGACCCAAATTTGCGTGTAGTAATTTGTCCAAGCAATCTGGAATTTTGCGTGAGGGGCTGAACCAAGGTTTGCGAGTGATTTACGAAGAATGAGGGCGCAAAAGACAGCAGGTGCAAACGTGTTGGAAACGCCCCTATAGAGTATAAATGAGGGTTTTGCGTGTGGCAAATTGCGAGAGACGACAGCGCAAAAAAAAAAACGACCCCCAAAGGGAGATATTAGTGGAGGAAGGAGATGAAAATAATAATTAAAATAAGTATGATAAATACAAAAATGTAAATAATTCAACTTATATCTGTGCAGAGCCTCACAAGTGGCCAATTTATGAAGACATGGATCAGGAGTTGCTGAACAAATGAGACTGTCTGCAGCTCCAACATGGTCTCTATTACGCACGAAGTGCACAGTTTGGCACAGTGCCACCAGCTTCAGAGGCTCATGCTGCCAGATGACTGTGATCCTGTCCAGCCGCTAAAGTACAAGTTAAAATATGACGTTGGCAAAAAGGGGAAATAAAAAGACACAATTATTGCAGCTTTAATTATTATTAAGCTCCACAGCAGCTGCAAACTTTCTGTTTCATTTGTCCTGAATATTTTACATCTGGGTTGAATAGTGGTGTTTGCTGTGGTGATTTTTATTGAATTCAACAATGAGAACTAAATATGCTGCCCTCACTGCTCATAAAAATTATTTTGGATCCGATTTGTGCGTTTCCAGGACTGTCCTCCTCAGAAGCTGCTGCCTTATGTGTGCAAAGCTGCAATTTGCAACTGCTTTTCAGATGTACTTAAATAGATGCAAAAATACAGCAAGGCAATGCATCTCACGGTTGATAAATCACTTTGCAAGTGCTAAATTAATATATTTACATTTTCTCCTCCCATCACACACACAATTGTGTGTAAACGCCCCATATTGCATATTTATAGCAACAAAAGTGCAAAATTGATAAGAGGCACTATTTAGCACGTTTGAAAGACCGAACCCTTTTTGCACGCTGTTAATAGATTAGTTTGTACTTTTTTTTTTTACGTGAGCAATGAGATAGCTCACGTTTTTATACCCACAAATCTTTGATAGATCCAGCCCATCATCTCCTATCGCCATTAAATATGGAATCCCACAAGGTTTCATCTTAAGTCCCCTTCTGTTTTCTATACACAACTCTTTGGCTCAGTCTTGGGAAAACATAGTTTTACATCTGGGTTGCATCTCGACTGACCTCATACACAGTCTTATTTAACTGTTTCAACAACATGAAAGATTGCCAAAAGATTACCTCAAGTTTCATCATAATACGATTTAATCATATTTGGTTTTTCTCACTCTACCAAGTCTCAGTAATACATGTAGGCCTTGGTTTAATGATGTGAATAAAGTATAAGAAAGTCCTGCTGTTTCCATGGGTATGTCTTTAAGTTTTAACAAGCAAGTTAGAGGTGTAGTGAGAGGAATTTCAGAGAGCCCTTATCCACACAACATTCTGAAGAGAATAAAATTAATCTCCTGTAAGACTTACAGAGAATTGCTGCAGAGCAGAGGATCTAAAACAGTCCAAACAAATATCAAATGTAAAAAATCCAAATGAAAAGCGGGCAGAACAAAAACCCAGAGAAGCAGTTAGAAAACAAGTCTGTTTGAAAGACAAAAATCTGGTAATGGATATGAAAAGCTGGTTACACATACTGTATACTGAGTAAATGCACCAGAAATATAAATAAATAAAAGCAAACTTTATTTCTCAGGAATCTAAAAACAGTTCTTCAGCTTCCTAACGCAGTCCAGCCCTCACAGATTATTATTACATAGAAAATCCATATAAACACTCATACAACTCCAGTGAGTTTCAGGGGACAATGTTGGGGTGAGTGTTGTGCACCAGGACACTGGAGAGCATGGACGTTTGCAGATTTTTTTTTTTTCTTTTCAATTGCTAAAACACAATTTTGCAAACTATAGGTTTGATCAAAATACTTAACACAATTCACAATACTACACAAATACCTCATATGTACTGCAAAATGAAGCACTGGAACCAAAACTACACTCAGGATCATCAAACTGCACCAAATGGTACTCTCCTCGTTTATACGACCAGAGTTTTGTGTAACCAGCGACACCCTATAGGCAAAATAAAGAGTACTTTCATATTTATGTTGTATGCTTTGTCTTCAGATATTTCAAATTGTTGACAATTCTTTGGATTACTCACAAGCACACAAATATTTGTAAACGCACATAGTGTTGAAACCTTTTCTTTCACCAAATAAGTCCATGAAACACATGCACAGCAGATATATTTATTTACAGTGGGGTCAACACAAATATGCTCAGCTGAGGAAAACAAGTGCAGGAAAAAATAGATAAATATAATAGGCAAGAAAAAGAATGAGGCAAATATTATGTCCTGATATCTGATGCCAGTGTATCTGCTCTGGTTTGGTCGACATCTAAGCCTAGCTTCCTCAGAGGTCAGCCAGTGGCCAAAGTTGGCCTGCAAGAGAGTATTTTGCAAGAGACCTTTTTTTTTTCTTTTTAAATTATGATTTTTCCAGCAGTGTGAAAAGTTCTTTAAATATTTTTTCATTGTTGCACTTTTCTTCCTGACCACAAATTAACATAGCTTTAAATTGTGGATAGGCGGGCTCTATGGTTCGTCTATCAGCTCAAATCTGGAAGCCCATGATCAGAGAATAAGTGAGAAGTTGTCCAAAATAAAACCTCATACAAAGTAATGTGAAAAACAAATACAATAAAGAATGTTTATAAATAATTGAATACAATAAAGAATAACGTTATTCATTTTCCACATTACTTTTTAAAAGGTTTTATTTTGAACAGTGACGCTATAGAGCATATTTAATTTCTCACACTGCAACATGAATTTTTTGTTTAGTCGCACGACCATCCGCCCCAAGTCATTTTCGGCCCTCCAATGTAAAACATTTGGACACCTCTGATCTCGTCGCTTGAATTTCATTTGATAGATTTGGGCCTCTGCTCCAACCACGATGGGCTCTCTGCATGTCCTCCATATTGGCCCCTTCCTCCACCTCCTTGTCCTCATCCAAGCCACCTTCTTTTACTCTTCCCCCGGCTGTACTCCAGGTCCGTGAGCGCAGCGCTCCACAACGTAGCGCCATGCACACCAAATCACGTCCATTCTAGTCAACTTACATCAAGCACGCCGCAGCGCAGGAGCAGTCTGTCATCACTCCATCATGTCGCACAGCTGCACTAAAGATACACGCCAGCTCTATTTTTGACGGAGGATGCACTGACACCACGTAAATTTAGTAGTTCAAATCGCACCAGACAGGAAGTCAGACACAGGATTCAGTGTAAAACGTCTGGGGCCTCATCAGGGGCGACGCCAGGAATAAAGGGCCCCATGAAAGACACTCATATTGGGCCCTCCTCCCTCAAAAAATTGATGCAAGATTTAAAACTGTCATAAAGACTATTATTTACACTTTCAATGTAGTTTTTGTAGGGATGTCAAAAAAATAATCCTGATTAATCGCTTTTATCACTTCTAGAACACATTTAGGATTAAAGGTGTCTCACCTGGAATTCTGCATTTATCTTTAGTAGACTAGACTACTGAAACCCTGTCCTTATGTCTCCCTAAAGTCCTTCAGATGGCGGCAGTTTATTCCAGAATGTTGCTGATTCGTCCTCACAGCCTGACTTCAAAACTGTATTAACATGAAGCTGAAATTCAGGTCTGAGTCACAGATTTCTGGCTTGGTTTTTGCCTTCAAGTTATCAAACAAAAGTTAATGTGTTTTCTGCATATAGCAGTACTAATTAATTTAAAAAATATCTTGTTTAACAATATGTTTAATTTAGGATTGATTTTTTTGACAGCCCTAATTTTTTGTTGCTCCAAATTTCAACAAAGGAAAATTATCCTAACACTAAAGAGTTCTCAAAAACTTCTCCTTCAGCATCTCTTTCATCACTTTTTCTGCCCATGTACCTCTCTTTGTACTCATTCTCATCACTTGCACTGTCAGTCTTTCCCTTCTTCCTCCATTTCTATACTTCTTTCTGGCCAAATCTGAGAGGGCCCTGAGAAATGCTGAGCCAAGAATGTAACATTATAATGTACCAACAAATTATATCATCTAATTACATCAATTATCAGCAGCTCAGTGTAACCTCACAGCTAGATTGCAAACAGGTATTTATGGTGCAACTCAAGCTGCTTACAGTTTTTTTCAATCGCTAAAACACAATTTTTGAAATGTCCCCTCAGTTTTTCACAACTTTAAACACTAAACCCCAAACTCAAACTACTTTCCCAAAACCTCTTTTTCTTGCTGCAAAAGGAAGTTACTGACTCAAAACAGCATCACCTGGCTTCAAAAAGAGACACTATTGTCAAATCATGCCCCAAGCACAGCAAAATGTAAAACACTACAGAGCAATCAGGAAACACTAGAAGGAAAAAAAGGAAAACATAGTTCTCAGAACATCATGCTGTCAAAATGTATGTTTTTTTTTTTATTTACATCAGGCCAAATGCATCATGTCACAACACAGAGAACTCAGAACATAAAGTACTAGAGCGCAGACCTCTGCCAAGCAGAACTTGCAATGATAAAGAATCCTTAAAAAAATTCATGGATCCAGAAGGTGATCTGGATCACCACCAAAATGTAATGGGTTCGTTCTTGGGCTGAGGCTCATGACTGGTGAAAATTTCAGGTCAATCCGTCCAGAACTTTTTCCGTAAAGTTGCTGACAGACAGATAAACAAACCAAGGCATCAAAAACATCACCTCCTTGGTGGAGGTAATACTGTAACATGGCAGATCACAGTTGCACGGATTTCACCTGAAATGAAGGCTCTGCGTCGGACCTGATTTTGTCTCCTTATGTCCTCACCCCTTGACCACCTCTTATGCATACTCTTCCTCTCTGATTTCCTCTATCCATTGCAAAATCTTGACCTCCCACAGCTTCCTCAATTGGTTTATATTGGTTCCCTCATCAGCCAAAGGTGAAATTAATTTTGAGTCACTGTGTTTACCTGTTGACACCTGTGTCTTAGTTGTGATCAAAGTGTGCAACATGTGTTTACCATTTTGCACAGCAAGTGCATCACAATGCAAATGTGTCTGCAAACAGTGTCTAATGATGTGAAAGGTGCTTTCGGTTTTGATCACAAGAGGACTGATTTGATACCTTGGTTTAGGCTTCTGAAAAATTGGCTTTGAGAATGGGATTTAGTGTTTTAGCAACTGAGAAAAACTGTAAATAAATGAACCGTCTTGAGAATGATCAAGATCTATAGATGTCTTTTGATGGCTGTTAATCAATCTGAATGTAAAAATCTAACTGAACTATTTAAATCGTGACTTTAATTTTAATACAGGCTAGGGATGTAATGATATGACCAAAATGATCATGGTTATCATTATTATCGCTGAAAAACCCCACCAGCATCTTTAAAAATATCCAAAATGGATTTAGACGTCTACTTTGTTATTTTTAAAGGGGGGAAATCTCCACAGCAGTGTCCATGTGCGCCTTTGTTGCTTTCCACCATGTTTTCATAAATTAAATAATGCAAACTGGGACTGTTGATGCTTTTCAAGGCAATAAGTAGCATCATAGTGAGTTTTTCAAAGTGCAGTTATCAGTCACAGTTTTAAGGATAATTAAAATTTGAAACGGTATTGCTAACCGTTGGGAATTTTATCACGATTAACCATTTTATCGGTAATCGTTACATCCCTAATACAGGCTGCTGGTGGCTACTCAGTGTTTTCATTTAACTGCCCAGTATCCTGTACAAACAACTACAACTACAGGGTATTTTTTATTTCATAGAGATCGTTATGTTAAAAAAAAGGGGGGGTAAAAATTATTTAAAAAAAAAATTTTTATTATATTAATGGGATAAAAAGAAAAAATCCCAGAAGAAAATTTAAAAATGATAAAAGTGCCAAAATGTTTACCTTTTTCAGGGAAAGGAAAGGGGGGGGGGGGGGGGAGGAGGGGGGGGGAGAAAATTATAAACAAATAAAAAAGGGAGGGAGAAGAAAAAATATAAATAAAATAAACAAAAAACTATTATGTTTTGCCTGGTCTGGTTATGTAAATGTAAATTCTCAGCTCTATGAGTTTTCTGGCTTATTTGCTTCTGTGTTAGTTACAGACACACAATAAGCTCATTACAGATGCTGGAGAGTCCTGCTTTAATTTTTCTTATTAAGAAAAGAAGAGGGAAAATCACTTTCCGTGTAAGACACAGCACTACCCGCAGAGGGATGGGGAAATATTGATATGAAAAAAATAATGAAATATTTTAAGGATGGATGGGGAGGTACGCATAGGATAAGGTTAATGTGTTTTTTTTGAAATGATTTGGGTAATTAATTTAATTTTTGGGGAGAATAATAAATATATATTTGTATTTTTTTTTGAATGGAGAATTTTCGTAATAAATATTCATCTTGAAAAATATTAATTAAAAAAATTAATTATTTTAAAAATAAATTTTCTTCCCCCTCCCACATCATCAATCATTTGATCCCACTTCCACCTTAAGGAGAATTAACTAAGTTGTAATAGTGTGCAGATAGCTGGTTATTTCACCCAACAGGTTCATCTGAACAACTCAGGCAACAAACCTTTCTTTAAAACGGGCTCACGCTTCGTTCATCTCTTCTCTTTCTCCTTTCTTTCTGTTCTCATTTGAAAATCGTACTTTCATTTCTTGGGGCGCTGTATTCTTCGTCCGCGGATGGATTTTTTTTCACACTGCTGCTTATTTACACATTTTCTTGGTCAGTCGTTTCATTTGCTGTCACTCTGTCAAATAAAGCGCATGCAGCAATAAAGGCCCAATACCAGCAAAGCGCTGACAGGCAGGGAACTGATGCGCCGAGGTAGTTCCTGAGGACCAAACCATTTCTTGCACTTTTACGGGGGTGGTTTGGTCAGTATATTCATGCTTTGTTTTGCCGTTTACTGCTGAAAACCCGTGAGAACACGAAGGTAATTTATTCTACTACTGTATTTTCTTGTTCTATTTGAAATGTATATAAAGATATTATTTGAAATGAAGGTTTAATAATTTCCACATCTTTTGGGGCCCCCCACAGTCATTGGCCCTTGGAATCTTCCTAACCCCCCCCCCCCCCCCCCCCCCCCCCATACGGCGCCCCTGTCTGGATCATAGTATCCGGAATTTTCTCTGGATCCGGATCAACTTTCAAAACATCATAGAACTAATTGAGATCCTTTTTTGTAATTTTTTACCAAACACTCGGGCCATTTTTATGGAGTTATATAGAAAAATTCAAAACATTTGGCCTATCAGGGTGATGTTCACGTAAGACTGTTTAGGTGTTGGTAAGGAGGTTTGATGTTCACCATGGGGTGTCAGTCAGAACACACGACTCACTTGAACAGTTAACTGTCTTTACTGGTCACTCTTAATCACAACAGCACAGTAATGCAACAAACAACAGGCTTACAGGTGAGGAATTCCAGGCTAGTTAAGGTGAATGCTGGATGGAAGTGAGTGTGGTTTATAAACACAGAAATACAAAGCCATGAGGAACATTCGTTCAGCAAATAAACACATTTAAGGTATTAAATTACAGTTTTACAGTCAGGAGTAAACATGCATATTAGTTCAAGGCTAACAGTTACAGTAACTGGCATGTAACAGGTCAGCCACTTAATATCATAGTCGTGCGTTTCAGTTGTCTCGGAATCTTGTTCCCAGGTAATTTTCTGAGGAAGTGATGTGATGAACTCGTTTTTCCAAGATACGAGCTTGTGATTTGCAGAAGTCCCCAAGATTGTAGATTTAAAGATGGCAGTGTCCAGTACCATTGTTGTGTTTGTTAAACTTCTATATAAGAGATTTTCTGATCATATTTTCCAAGTGTAAACAGCACCGAGTTCTTGTTATTGAATTTTATGGTCTCACAGTGGTCCTTTTTTTCTTTAAAACGCAGCGTGATTATGTGTTGTTTATTAAACACACACCTGAAATTAGCTGTTGTTATCATGGTAACAGTGTTGTAACGACTGTGTTATTTTTCTAGCTAGAAATGTGTTATTTTCTAGCTCACAAATAGGCTGTATTGGAGATTTCTATTTTTTCCAGAGTTGGTGCAATTGGAACGTAAAATACCTGTTAATGACGTCACCAACTCGTGTCTGCTCGGAATCCCGAGACAACTGAAACGCACCATAAAAAGGCACATGGTGAATGGAGAAACACTTCTGAATAAGCAAATAAGCTAAACAACATGAAAGGCTAAATAAACATCCTGTTCAGGCAGAAATACAACTAGTTACTTCCAGTTCTTCACAGACGCACACAGTCCGCCATATTATACTGGTTAGAAGTCTGTCCAACAGTCTTTTCTCCTCGTGCTCACTGCTGCTCATTAGTTTCATTTCTGCATCCTGACATCATGTGCTCAGTAGCCCAGCTGCATACTTCTGCCACAAGGGGGCGCTCACGCCTCATCAACAGGCTTTCTAACATGGCTGGTCTCACAATGATATATAATCCTTCAAAACAGTCCTGGATCCAGAAGGTGATCCGGATCACCACCAAAATGTAATGGGTTCATCCTTGGGCTGACACACACGGCTGGTGAAAATTTCAGGTCAATCTGTCCAGTACTTTTTCCATAAAGTTGCTGGCAGACAGACGGACGGACAAACGAACGCTACGGAAAACATTACTTCCTTGGCGGAGGTAAGAAATCAGCATAAAAGTGAATTTGTTCGCTGGAGCTCATGGAGGCGAAGCTGGCTGTGTTGCAGTTGACATGAAGCACCGCACATTCCCATGATCATTTCATTCCCAACTTTAACGTGAAAATGTTCGTACGCCACGTTTTTGTGCGTACGAACCCTTCGTACTTGAGGCCCATGGTAACTTCCAAGCCACCGTGCAGATTTTCAACTGCTGAACTATCTGAACATGACATCATCTCAGTGGAGATCTTGTCTTTTAAATTGCCACCAGTGATTATTTATTTAGTTAAAAATTAGTAACTGTTGACTGAATTCTGAAATAAAAATAATGACTGAAAAATAAGAATGAGCCAGTCTTAAGATCTGGCTCCCTCCAAAGAGCCATTAATCACATCTGTAAAAGGAAATGACTTTGGGTCAGTTTCTGTTGGATCCTTCTGTTGAGGTCATCTCAGCCTCTAGCTGTTAACTACCAATTCTATCAATCCAAAAGAAAAACATTAATTTGATTAATTGTGTCCGAGTAATTCTTTTGAATGGTTTGGGTTAAGTAATGAGTTTAATCCATGAAAATAGCAGGGCACTCATCCAGGCCAACATACTGTAGATAAACAGTTTACTCAGTGACTTTATTTCCCATCCATCCCAGCTCTGATGTCAATATGTCCTCTGAGGTTCTGCCCCCGCCCCCTCCAGAGCTGCAGGAGGTGTGTTGGGTCGCCGGCTTTATTTCAGATGCTGGCACGTAGCGCTCGTTTTGCTCTGAGGGCCACTCCAACATGAGTGATCTCACACTCGAGATGGGATGCAATCTGTCTTCTCCCAGGGCTCTTTGTCTAATACCGCTAATTAGAGAAAGAGAGAAAAGGGTCAGTCCTCTCTGTGTGTTCTCCATACACTCTCTCTGCTCACACTCTCATCCTCGCTACCAATTACTGGATTAGAAGACACTACCAGGAGTTACTTAGAAACCCAGGCGTGCATTCACTGTCACTAACAATATAAGGCTAATGGTGACTGTAACACAGGCTTGCAGAGTGCAGTGGTTGGTGACCGATACCGGCCATTAGCTGATTACTGCAGCTAATGAAGAATGCCAGACCAATGAAAGCCTTTAGTCTTTATTCAGATTTTCTCAAGGCATCACTTGATAAAAAAACAGGAGCAGTTGTGTGGAAGATGCGAGGTGTAAACCTGACTGTACTGTCTGACTTGGAGCTTTCTTGGAAATGCATAGAACTCATAACCAAATGAAGCATCCAGATGGTCTATAAGACATTGCATACATAGAAGATGCAATCTGGCTCTGCTTCTGTGCTTTTCTTGCACTGTTTGCTCTCTACACATAATTTTTTCAGACATGTAAAAGAATGGGCAACTCTATCAAAAGGGTGTTTTCCAGCCAACTAAACGCTGCCAGAACTCACCATCTGTTCCCTCTCAGGGGTGGAGGTTGTAGAATCGTGTATTAAAGCAGCTCCGGCACCCTTCGCTCGGCTGGTGTCGGGGAGAAAGTTGCTCCCAGCCAACTGATCAGTCAAACGTCCTTGGGACCTCAAATGCTGACCTTCTCTGCAGGAAATAAATGGAGACTGGGTTTGTTTAGAGATTAGCACCTGCTCTGCTGGGATGTATAAACCACCTACAGGTGACAGATGGTTGAAAAACATCATGGGATATGCCACTTTGATGGATGCAGAAGTGTGAAATGTGAGTTGCTGTGTGAGGCGGCAGGGGAGAACTCCACAAGATGAAATAATTAGAGGTAAAGAAATTACTTGATTGTTGAACACATCATGATGCGTTGCAGAAACAGGACAGTCGCAAATTTGCAGCCAACATAAAATCATATTGTTTCACCATTAATTGATATGACTGTACTGAGTTGTGAGGGGGACATCACAAGGTTTCCACCATATGTTCAAGAAATTCTGCTGAAAGGCAGAGAATAGAAGAGAGTAAGAAAAATGCTTCAACTGTCATGAAAGTAGACTTTTGAAAGTTTATATGATGCTGGCTTCTGTCTTTTTACATGCCCTCTAACAGTCTTTGGGAGTTTTGAAGTCCTAATAGCTTCACTGCACAAACAGAGAACAAGCATGCAACGAGAACGATGTAACAATCTGAAACACCTAAAATCTTGTCTGAGCTTGGCTTGTCTGTCTGCCCACCTCTACAGCAGTCTGGACCAATTTAGTTCAGTCTCTCACAACTAAGAGGCCTTTTATACCTTCACAGAGATATCTGTCTGAGTTTCTCAGTCCTCACAAACAAACTTTTTCTCCGACATTCAGCTATCCAAGCACAACAACGCGCAGCCTAGGCCTATGACATGCCTCAGGGGAAGGCTGATTGGCTCAGACTTAGCTCCAAGACAATTTCCTAACAAAGGGGATGAAATGCCTGAAGGAATAAAAAGCAAATAAACATGCATCTTCATTATATTCACCCACAGGGAGCTTTTTAAAATACACTTAAATTGCTTGTCGACACAAATATCTAACCAGCCGATCACATGACAGCAACTCAACTCATCCAGTCATGTAGATGTGGTGAAGACGACTAGCTGAAGGTCAGACTGAGCAGCAGAATGAGGAAAAAAGGGGATTTGAAGTGACTTTGAATCAGACTGTAAATAAAGAGCTTTGTTACCCACTTGTTTCTGAATAGCTATAAGTGAAGCCAGGTGGGTGTTCCCATCATCACAATCTTTGCTGCATTGCATGTATCGTTGCTCCCGAGAATAACAAAAATGGGCTGACAGGCCTCAGGACAAATGACTGATAGCCAACGTACTCTGGGCTAAATGCTAACCGAACTAACTTGAAACTAACAAGAGCTAGCGAAGATTAGCCTCCTAAGAGCGGGTTAAAGGTAAAGCATGTTTGGACTAAAAACCACTGTTATGCTTCTTTGCTACAGGCTAAGGCTAACAGGGAGCTAACTAGCAGCCACCAGCTGGCAGGCCAACATCTGGTCTGCCACCTGTCAGTCAAAAGGACATGCCCTAATTATAAGTAATCCCAAGATTAAATAACATCTAAACGGACAAGTTAAAAAAAAAATTACCCCTCGCAGTTGGCATGAAGGTAAGCTTGACCTATGACTGTAAACCTAAAATGATGTCCTGAACCAGGCTGTCAACATGTTTATTTCTACTGTTAACATGTTTATTTTTGCAGTTAATGTTTATTTCTGCTGTAAACATGTTTATTTCTGCTGTAAACATGTTTCTTTAACTAGAAATGTTTTTACTGTAAATATGTTTATTTCTCCTGTAAACATGTTTATTTCTACTGTACACATTTATTTTTGCTGTTGACATGTTTATTTTCCCTTGAACATGTTATTTCTACTGTAAACATTTATTTTTGCTGTAAATAAGTTTTTTTCTGCTGTAAACATGTTTATTTCTACTGTAAACATGTATTTTGGTGTAAACATGTTTATTTCTACTGTAAACATGTTTTTTTTTGTTGCTGTAAATATGTTTATTTGTCCTGTGAAGCTGGCCTTTATAATTTGGGAGTGTATGAGAATTTGTTCTGTTTTCCAGCCAGCCCCTGATGGATGAAGAGTGAACAACAAATATTTCGGATGTATGAGTGGCCTCACAGGTGGCCACCGGAGGTTTCCGCTTGCTTTAATGGTGGCATGGTTGTTGGTCTGAGTGTTTCAGAAACTGCTGATCTTTTTCACACACAACTGCCATCACATTGTTTCAGCCGTTATTCTCTCACAGCAACATTAACTTATTTATTCCAAAAGCCTGGCATCCTCCAGCTGATCTTTCCATTAACGCTGCAGCAGGTGCATCCAGAACCTGTAGCTGCAGCTGACCAAGGCTGACTTTGCTCATCCCTGGTTTAACCACCACAGCCTAGCTGAGCATTGTTGCTACCCATGTCCATCTATTATGACCAGTGTAGCAGGATCCTCTCATGGATGTGCGGCCAACAAATCTGCAGGATTGAAGGAAAAAGGGGGTCCAACCGGTTTTAGCAAGGTGGACCTGATGAAGTGGATGGTGAGTGTTTACTCAGAGCGAAGCTGAAGCACCAACAGCAGCACCGATTCAAACAGCAGCAGCCAGATCGAACTGTTCCACACGTTACTGAAAATGCTGAACAGAAGCAGAACACATATGCCTGAACCATAATGTGTCGTCCAAGACATGTGCTCGATGTCCTGCTGTTGTTAAGACCCACACCACCAAGACCAAGACACTACTGAGACCAGGGACCGAGACCAAGACATTGTACCAGACTGTGTAATATTCTTGGTCTTGGTGGTGTGGTCTTGACTGCAACATGAGAGATGTGCCCTTGTTTTCAGAAGCCTTGGACCGGCTATCACCATAAAACAATCCAGTACTGCCAAGCTTCAGAATTACTTTTGTAACCCCTGACAGCTTTCTTTGATTCTTGGTATATCTTCTTACATTCTGTTCACTAAACAAATGTTTACTTCTCCTTCCCAAAACACTCCTAAACACTGTCAGGAGTGCTTTAGTCAGGCAAAATATCTTTGAGTAGCTGTATGAAGCCTTCTGCTTCAACCCAAATGTTTTGATAAAAGCAGAGAGCAGATGAAATTTGAGAAGACTGGAACTCTTGTGTTTACTCTTCAAAGGATTTTAGTTACACTTTATTTGAACCTTTTATTTTATCAACAATTTCCCCAAAAGAAGGAAAAACCTTTCTCGACGCATAGCAGCCGCCCTCATTAGCGGCCCGTGGGCCACATCCGGCCCGCACAGGCCCAGTAATAAACTTCAAAAAGGTGACATAAAGCTTGTGACAGAAAACACATTAACCACTTCAAAATCGGACACTAATATCCGTGTTTTTAAATTCTACCAGAGACAAAGATGTTGTTAGGCCTGTTTTAGAGGAACTGGAGCCCCTGAAACATTCTTAACCCCCCTGAAATATCGTAGATTTAATTGATTTCATTATTGGCTTTGTAACGAAGCCTACATGTACTTTAAATAGTTTTATCCTTGTTGGGCTGATGATAATCTTGTTATTTCCCAGCTGTCTTGCACAGCTGTGAAATGCGTCTTAGGTTTCGTTTCTCTGTCCTGTTAGTGGCCGCCGGCCGGTTCAAATTGTGTAAGAACCAACACCAGTTTATGGAGGTCTATAGGTCTATTTTAGTTTGATTAGTGAGATGGAGGCTGCACGGTGGGGTGGTGGTTAGCACTGCAGCCTCACAGTAAGAAGGTCACTAGTTCAAGTCCCAGCTGGGGGAGGGTTCAAACACTTCCAACAGCAGCCTTCAAGTGTGGTAGCCTCAGTTTCCTGTTCTTAGCTGACAGGAGTGGCACCCGGTGTGGTCTTCTGCTGCTGTAGCCCATCTGCTTCCAGGTTGGATGTGTTGTGCATTCAGAGATGCTCTTCTGCAGACTTCGGTTGTAACAAGTGGTTATTTAAGTTACTGTTGCCTTTCTATCAGCTGGAACCAGTCTGGCCATTCTCCTCTGACCCCTGGCATCAACAAAGCATTTGTGCCCACAGAACTGCTGCTCACTGGATATTTTCTCTTTTTAGGATCATTCTCTGTAAACCCTAGAGATGGTTGTGCAGGAAAATCCCAGTAGATCAGCAGTTTCTGAAATACTCAGACCAGACCAGATGAGTATTAGGAGGGAGGGAGGGATAGAAAGACAGACGTTTCTGCCAAATGTCATGTTGTGAAACAAACTTGTTGTGGCTTATACAGCTGGTGATCAATTATTTTGCCACCAAAACTCATTTCTCAGTGTTGTTTTTGTTGTTTCATAGAAGTAAACAGCTGTTCAGATGATGACGGTGTCACTAAAGTGAAAAAATTTTGGCAACAAAGACCCTTTTCCACTTTAAGTGCATTGCAGCATTTACAGCTTGTTTTCTTACCTTTTTGGTCAAAAGCAGCATTTTTGATGCAACAAACCCATGTTCTACTGCAGATTACTAAAGAATAGAAAAAGCTAAAAACAAACGTTTTTTTCTGATAAAAGAATAAAGTCTAAGCTTTCCTTTGGTACATTCAACTAAAACTACTAAATCATTTGTGGAACTAACACTAAACTGAAATAAAAAAGAAAACTGAAAAACTAAGTAAAAATAAAAACGAATGAAAATTTCTAAAATTTAATAACCTTGTTAGTGACAACACCTGTTCTACATGTACAGGTACATCCAAAACCATGATGGTAGGGTTTGACTTTCTAAAAGTGATGGGAAGTTCAGTTCTTTTGACTCCCGAACGGCTGTTTATTTTTGGATTTTTGTAGACCTATATTTTACATTAAAGTGGAAATGAAACAGTCAACCAGACTAACTTTATTTACTAGACTGAGTCCTATTTTTACTAACAATTACATAACAAACATGAAAAATATAAGCTAATAAAGGAAGAGCGCAACGTTTTATGTTTTTAGTCAGGGTGCAACCATCTTGCAGCACTCTAAGCTCCGACTTCACCGGGTTGGTTGGTGCTGCGGTCCTGAGTGAGAATCCTCGAGTCCACATCACAGTTAGAGAGACAACAGCTGAATGATGAAGACTGGTGAGCCGAAGGAGAAGAGAAGACATGACTGACATGATTCGTCTAAAAGCAAGTTTTCCAAAGTTCAGGCCGAAGATAGAACAGTTCACAAACTTCAGGGTCCTGGTCCTGGTCCTGCTGCTGGAGGCTCTGAAGATGGAACCTCCCTGACTCCAGGTCATGTAGTGAACATTTTATAGACAAAATGAAGGAAGTGATCGGAGGACTTGGAGTCTGGTAAGCTAGAGAATGTTGCCGCCTGGCCAGTGGGTCTGCTGCATCAGTCCATACGAACTTCACCTCCATTCCTCTTTCAGCCACTTATTAGACACACATCAAGCAGCAGCACTCATAAATCCCCTCCCCACAGCCTGATGATGACCCCCTCTATCCACTGCCTCTGCTCCACACCACGTAGCAAATTCATTGCTATTTTAGTCAACGAGAAGCAGTCCACGTGCTCCGGCACGTCTGTTCAGGTCCGTCGGCCTCCGCCAAAAACACGGATCACTTCTATTCTCTGGTCCGCTCCAGTCCGTCCAACTCTGTTTGGAGGAAGTTGCAGAACTAAATGAATGTAAACATTCGAGATATAAAAGTTGTTTTGTTTTGTTTTTTTTACATCTACCGCAGAAATACTTGATTGATGTGAATAACTTGTTGTGGACAATGTACTCACCCATAATTGATGACAAACGTATCAAAACCTGGCTTGAACGTCGCAATGTTTCCTTTCAAGTTGCAATGAATGAAAAGTTTGTCGTCACCGCTGTTTATCTACACTATTTATCTATTTATCCACTTGAACTTGGAAATCTCGCACGTTCTTTTATCTGCTTTGCAGCTGAACGGAGAAGGGGCTGGCGGACTCTGCGGAGGCAGTGTGCGGGGATTCTTGCAGCCCGCCGGAGAGACGGACTGGAGCGGGACGGAGCGGAAGCCGTGGACGGGAGGTGTGAGGAACACCACTGCAGCAGGGTTGCTCTGAAATGACCGTCATAAAGACTTCTTCCTGCCGGGACTCCCTGTTTTCCGTGGCAGGGTCCAGCTGCTCTCCCTCACATCCTACAAGCTGGATTCTTTGCATCTTTCCCATCATGTCTCTGTATCACTGTAGCGTTTATTTTATTTTACAATGTGGCCGATATGAAATTTCTAGTTTTGCTTCAAACAGCAAAAAGAAACTTCTGCCGCGCGCTTCTGCTCTCCCCCCTCCCTTCCTGAGAGCTGCTCGTGCTGCTGCTTGCCTCCTCCCCCTCCCTCACAGAGAGCAGTGTTCTCTCTGCACCCCCCCATCCCCCTCCCCTGTGCGCGCACACACGTAGGCAGGCAAGAGAGCAAAGCCAGGGAAGACGTTTGGCCTTCTCATGGTAAGTTGGGACTTTGTAAAACTACATTCCCAGCGTCTTGACGCCCCCGATGCACTTCGAGGGATGTCCAGCTAAGGCATGTTCAAACGCTCAAAATCTCCAAAGTCGATGTGCGAATCACATGAGACACACAAAACGCGTCTTCGACGTGCAGCGCACAATGCGCCGCAGGGTTTTCGACACCTCCTCGACTCGTCTTGGCCACTGACTTTGCATGTAAACCTGACGCCCAAATCGCGTTTGGTCTGAACGCACCGTAAAACTACACTTTAGTGCCCCCATGACAACAAACGTCCTCGTGGAAACATGCTGGTCGGGTGCATTAAAGACACACAACGTAACTTTTAGACCTTAAAAATCTGTGTTTCTGACTCGTTTTGATGTCACACCAACATTCATTAAGCGCATTTTCGAGCTGCCCAGAGGCGTCCCGGGGCTCAGAAACAGCACTATGTAAGATTCCCATCCGGGACGCGACCGCGACGTTGCAGCCGACTATTGGTTGCAGCACCGCGTCACTCACTAGCAACCGGATGTAAACCAGGTATCAACATCGCGGGTGTTTTGAATGCGCATCATGTCGGATTCGGTAAAGAAACGCAAGGAAACATCATCGGAGGAAGAGAGGAAAAGAAACAGAGGAAGGGACAGAACAAGAGTCAAGATAAGACTGTCTTTTACTGGCTGGAGTGAGCTTACAGTACAGGTACGAACAAGATGGATGCTAGTTTAGCCGCCGATAGGGGGCGCGTCACTTAGAAAACTGCTAAAAGTTCCGTTGTGTGTCTTTAAGGAGAGCATGCAAGTTTTATGCGCTAGTTTAAGCACATCTAGCAGCATGATCCTGTTATCTAATATCAGATTATTATATTGTGTCCCTCTACGCTTCATGCCATGCAGGCTTTAATGGGGCTCATGAATTCAGAAGTGTAAGTTTTCATTACACTAATTAAAAGGCTCCAACTAATGTATTTAGTTGTAACACTATTGTAGGTGTTTTAAAAGCTGCAACATCACTACTTAAATCTAATTTGGTCCTCCGTGTTAAGTGGAAGATGGAACTTTATAAAGCTTGTAAATAAGATAAATTTATATTTCTAAGGTGTTTTAGTGAATGAGTCTTTAAAAATGTAGTAGTTATAAAGCACCTCCCATGAGCCTGTGTGTGATCACTGTAAGCTGTATGCAGCCGCTTGTTTTTATTTTGAAATGGCATCTATAGTATTGAAATCTAAATACCAAAATATATAAAAGAGACAGCATGCCCACCTCCTGGTGCAGTAATCCAAATTATGCAAAATTCTCCTCGCAGGACGTGGTCCATGTCGACCTCCTGACAGCAGCATGATCCTGAGCATCACTGGTCATCGCACTGCAAGTATATACTTACCAAGTATATTATTCTAATTTCTAGTCAAAATATCTCATGTCTTATTTTCTTAGTCAAAATAAGACAAAATTACCTGAAGAGAAACATTTCAGTGAGGTGCAGGAACATGTTTTAAAGCAATGCATCTTATTTCACGAAAATTTTGCTTGTTCTATTGGCAGAATTTTTTTGCTTGGTGGTCCTCATCACGAAGGGTGGTCATCTGTATGGACTGGTGGGGGGTCTCTGACAATAACGACATGTCATATATGTCGTCTACTCCCTTCTATACGTGTTGCAGACAGCTGGTCCAAACAAATCTGACCACTTGATGAAAAAGTAGCCGAGTGTTGTCGTGTAGTTATTTTGAAATGCAGTGCATCCATTTTGAGGCAAAGTGTTCGCCCAGAAGAGATTCACACCCTCACTAATCCTGTTGCCATCTGCTGTTTGGATAAAACTCTTCCAACCCGAAGTTTGCACAGTATCAAGTGGTGAAACCAACATGGCTGAGCGGGCAGTCCCTGCTGGCTCTGACTAGTTATTCATGTTGGACACTCGTGAGTAAAGGCACGATGACTCACGTTCCACAGAGATGCTCTCTCCTTCTGGAGGGTCCTTTAGCAGAAAGGTGTATTGATTTGCAGGATTTGAGCTTTTGAATATTTTCCCTTTGCTTATTTTCCACCGCGAACCTTAGAATTTCCCACAGATGCAACATAATGTAGCCTAACTTTAGCCTGAATAAAATGTGAGCTTAATTTGCAGCAAATCAAGCCTCTTTTGAAGAGGAAAGTCCTATCCCTGTAAACACCAACCCCCCAACCCTTCTGCTTGTTAGCCAGCCTGAGTCTTGTCAGTGTTTAATTGATTAAAATATAAATGCCTTCAAAGTCTGGGCTCCTCCATGTGATGCAGTGCAGACGCCGTGTGGATGGCAGCAGCAGCAGAAAGCCAAAACCCTCCAAAATGACTCAGGAAAGCAAGAGAATGTGGTGTTGATTATATAATTGTGTGCATGCCTACTCCACAAAGTCTCATTGACTTCAGCTTTCATGCGGCACTCCTGTCGTTAGGAGCACATTTACGTTCCCACAGTGTGTGTGAGTGTGCACGGCTTGTGTGTGTGACTAACAACCTCCTGGTTAAAAACTTTTCTGTTTGTCTTCTTTCGTTTGATCTGCCAGCATTGTTGTGTTTATTTGTGCTCCGCGCTGCCACGGGATGCTTGTTAGCCCGGTTTGTTTATTGGCCTTAGAGGCCCAGTTTTGTCACTTTGTGTCTTGACAGCTCATCAGCTGTGGAGTGGCTTCTCCATAAATTGAACTAAATTATGCATGGCTTTCTGAGGCCACAGACTGAGGAAACCCTGACATTAAGAGGGTTCCAGTCTGGTTGGATGCCAACAAAAATGATTGAAAGGTTCACAATTTATGGACTTCCAACGCTGAACACTTTTTCTGACAACGATCAAATGAAAAATTCCTTTTATGTTGAAGGAAATTGATTTCAGCAAAGGTGATTTTATAGGTTATACTTGAAAAATTCATTTACACACCATGCAAACACTTCCCCCCTCCCAGTGATGCAGGAAGCATCTCAGTTCCATCCAAAGATCTTCAATTTATGACTTCTGTTGATAATCCTTTTTCTATGTGCATGTGTGTGCAAATAATAATAATAATAATAATTTTTGGGGGGTAATTGGGCTCTCCATTCTGTTCATCTCTACACTGGAAAAAAGGCTGCTCTTAAAATAAGTTTTAAAAAAAGAACTTAAACAACACTTTCTGTTTTGTAATAAGCAAAAAAAAAAAGGTGAAAATTGTCTTGATGAGGTTTCTTGAAAAAATTCTTTCAGCTTATTTCAAAATCATCTTGAAATTAGGCGAAAAAACTCATTTTACTCGTATTATGAAGATTTGTTTCACAATTAGGGGTATCTGATATTATCAGCCTACCGATGTTATCAGCCGATATTGGCATTAAAAATGTGACATCGGAAAATATCAGTATCGTTTTTTGGGGGGGGCGATATTTGGAAAAAAATGAAATCTTGTGAGATTTCAGTATTATTTCGGTATTATCTTGTTCCATTAGCAGCGGTCCAGCATGTAGAAAAGTCCCTGTTATCCTGGAAGAACTTCATTTCCCAGCATTCCTTTCAGAGTCATGTGACTACGGTGCAGCTGCTGCTGCTACAGACTGACTTGCTTTGAAGCTGCTGATAATATGTCTGGTTTAAGTTGTTGGTTAAGTTACCAAGTTGTTAGAAACATTACAATTAGCCACATGTTGGCTAATACCTGCTAGTATCTGATATATGGTAGTATCTAATACCTGCTAGTATCTGATATATGGCAGTCAGATGTCCAAAATGAACTCCTGAGGTTGAGTTAAGGATATTTTGGGATCTTTGCTCTCAGGAGCAGAGTATAGTTGTATTTTGTATGAGCGATACAACCTCACAGCTCTCTGCATATATCGGTAACAGTTGATATCAAGTTCAAGTTACTTTATTTCTTTTTTTTCACTTTATTTCTAAAGCCCTCTTACACTGACAAAGACAGATCAAAGTACTTTACAACAATAAAACATCATAAAAAAAACCCACCAAAAATAAACAGCATAAAAATCTAAATCTAATAAATCTAATAATGAATATCAGAACAACAGAAGAGTTGGGCAATATCTGTGTATCGGATATCGGTAAAAAAAAAAGAAAAAGAAAAAAGAAAGCCTATATCGAACATCCCTACTCACGATAATTTTATCTGAGATATGACTCAAAACATTTTTTTCAAGATTACTTCACATAACATATTTAAAAAGATAACTTTCTTTTTTTGAAGTTGGACCTTATTTCTAGGAGTTTATTTACTCTGTATCACTTTGACTCCTTCAGAAGATATTGCGATGAGTTGCCCTTTCTGTTGCCGTACATCCAGTATAACAGTAGAGACGGAGCAGCCTCTCTATAAGGCATCATCTGCAGCAAAAATCCTTTATTTCATTCATACTTTAAGTACAATGAACAGACTTATGAGTACTCTTTGTCCTATGAGTTCAGAGGTTCAAGGTTTTCAGTTTGGTTGTGTCTGGGTAGCGAGCTGCACTCTCAGCTATGTGGCACGGGGCCGTTGGGGCACACACGGCCTGTAAAGTGTTAAGAAAACCTCCCGATAACGAACACAGAGTTAATTTTGAACTCACAGGATAATAGTACTTGTTCATTCATTCATTCTGCTTAAAGCATTGATGTCTTAGTTTAACCACCTTTATCAGAGCAGAAACTACCGATGATGTTAGTGTGATTTAATAAAGTCAGCACCACTTCCGCCTGCACAAACAGCGGTTTTGTTTATACTGCACATGTAACTCACTGAAATCTCAGTGTTTTTATTCTTTCTGTGCTGACTGGTGTAAAATAGCCTCATTACACCTGATTTGGCTCAATATTGTAAAATGATGGTGGTGAGTGTGTTTTTATGAGTTTTATGAGCCGATCCATGTCTTTCTGGAGAATCTCTGACTGTTCCTGAACCACAGTCATTAATACAGCAGATAGGGATGTCAACCAGGACAATTAGGATTTGATGAAGTATACATGAATAACATTTGCTTCTCCCTCATGACAGGCTGACTGCAGGGGTGAGCGCTGGAAAGATGCCACTGCAGAGGATCTTTGCACTGATTACTAAACAGCACTAAATAAAGAATGTGGATAATTAGCCTGAACTGTAACAGACTCCAATTGTTATTTATAAAGTTTCCTCACACGCTCGGTTAACAGATGCAAATTCCTTATAATCCATATGTAGGCATGCCAGCTGGTTTCCGAGCTCCTGCTGCCAGTTGGATTCCTGGTTCACGTTTCTAATCATATCAGCGGATCTCATTTCTCAAGAAAATCGTGGAGGAGTCCACACTCTTGACAAAGCTCAAACAATTTTTCAAACGTGGCTGGTTGCTGGGATTCATTCTGCCACCAATTAAACTGCCCATTTGATAATGAATAAGCAGTGTTTACGCTGATCCAAGAGCACACACTCATCTGGTGTGTTTCTACCTCATTTATTTTCATTTTCCCCCTCTTTCTCCCAACTTTCAGCCTTCAAAGTTTATGATACATGGCTGAGAGATTTTCTATTAGTCCACATGTCGAGATTCATTCTGCTCAGGTTGACGCAACAACCATTTGTGAAACGGGCGTCAGAGAGGAGGTTTTTCTTGGTGTAACAACGTGCAAGGAGGGTGGATCAAGTGCAGGTCAGGGTGTATAATCCTGAAAATGTACACCTACAATTTGCTCCTTTTGCACTGAACTGGAGTGGAAACGTTGACAGCCTTGTCTTTACTTGTGTCAGTTTCAATCCTCTTCCTAAACCTACCAGTCCCACTAACTGAATAATATTAAAGCCTCCTTAATGTTTTCCTACGCTGACCTTCTCTGGAGTTTATTCCAGTTAAGAAAACATGAAGCCATGCCTGCAGTCTGACTTCAGCTGACTCCTGGATGGATTAAGGCTTCTGTGCAACACCGTCCTAAATAAAGCACCTGAGGGCCAAAACAAATAAAGTGGAATAATCGAACTACTTAACACAGTACTACGTACAGATAATTATGCCTCAATGAAGGTTGCCTTGAACAACTGAACCAAGATTCATGGATCTGGGTTCAGTGCAGAGTTAAAACATACTGTAAGATTTCCAAAATCAAAGAACAGCATCTGAGCTACAGACATCAGTATCTGAAGTTAGCTCCATGATTTCCATCAAACTTCTATGATAAACATATATACTACCTAAAGGTTTCTTGTTTAAAGCCAAAACTACAGAGAGATACACAGATGTCTAATCAGCCAATGATGAGGTGGAACGGGAGATTCTCATCACAATAGACCTTTTTCACACTTCCTTGTTTTTTGACTGGAAATACACAACGGGCGAGGATCTTTGCTTCCGACAACAGTGTCTTAAGCTGGAAAGTCAAGTCATTGCAGCGCACCAGGCTGTTTTTCTTTTGCTCTGAAGCAGTCCAACATCCATCGATGATAGACATTAATAGGGACGGAAAAACTGAAGCGTCATTAAACGCGAGTCATTTTGACACGACTGCCGTGCGCACAGACTGTTATACTGAATGCAACCGCATTGATCCCTGCTGTAAACATTTGATACGGTTAGAGAGCAAAAATAAAATAAAATATTCATTCATTCATTTTCTGTACCGCTTATCCAGTTCAGGGTCGCGGGGGTTGCTGGAGCCCATCCCAGCTATTATCAGGAGAGAGGCGGGGTACACCCAAGACAGGCCGCCAGTCTGTCGCAGGGATAAATGATACAATAAAAAGATGTCCTCATCTCTTGCCTCGGTCCTGAGTTACTGTTTTCATCCATCAGTGTTAAAGCAGAAGAAAAGAGTTTTATATTTTTGCCCTTGCATGCATGGAGATAGTTTAACTGTGCTGTGTGAAGTCGTGGCTGCTGTCATCTGTGGATCTTCATGGTGGACTGTGTTAAACAGCAGCATGATGCTGCTTTGTAGCCGTGGATTAATGTTCTCGCGTATGTTATAACGAGAGGCTGAGACGAGGCAGTTCGGGTCCAGCGATCTTTTACTGGACTCGAACTGCCTCGTCTCAGCCTCTCATTATAACATACGTGAAAACAATGGTAACCCACAGCTGTACTAGAATAATACATGTATGTTACTCAAAGCTACAACAGAAGCATGTTAAATAAAAACCACGAAGCATACAGAATTTTATTTCAAACTCAGGATGAACTACGATCTCCTGCGATCGCCTGCAGTTTAACACGTTACAACGATATTCTACCATCTGTGATCCTTATTTTGTTCATGATCATTTAAAAGCAATAATTTTGAAATCAGAGTGATCAGGGAAGTTTGACCAAACCTATATGTGTAATCTTTAAAAAGAAAAAAAAGCATTATTTCAGCAGAGGTGATAATTTAGGAATTATACGTTAATTTGCGGACATTATGCACGTACTGGATGCATTAATAACACCTGCACGGTCACGCTTTGTTTCCTGTCAATGTTATCAGAGCGGCTCTGCATATTTCATTCTAATCTGATGCTATCTTATATCAGAAATGATTAATAATCGCGAGGTAAACCTCCTCTATAAACATTCGGTTTCGGACGTGATTGAATGACATTTAAAGCTTGTTATTAACAAACCCCCTCTTTTTAAAATCCCGGGAGCAGCTCAACACATACAAATGATATCGTTGGTCACACGATCAAAACAATGCAGACAAAACTTCTGGTTCTTAAGATCGAGGCAGAGTCGAGTAAACGGGCTCAAATGTAAAATCCAGAGTGGAAACATGATCCATTTTTGACGTTTGACTGAAGTCTGGCCCTCACAGGAAGACCAGATTCTCGCCCATTATGTACTTCTGGTTGTGGGGGAAAAGGTCTATAAGGTTGAACGGGAGATTCTCATTGGATGAATTTCTGGTGAGTTTGGTAGCTTGGTGAACACCTCAGACTCTGACTTGGTCTTTGAGTTCTTCTCAGCTACTTTGTCAGTCCTGTTCCTATAAGAGCCTGCTCACATTTGGCTGGTCTGAGCTAACATGTTCACACTTGACATTACAATCCCGCCTCACACATGTCCCGAGTGACCACATGCGATCAGATCTCAGTCGCCTGCTGTGTATGCTAATGAACCTGCAGTATATGTCCCACAGCCAGCTGAGCAACAAACAGGACACTTTTTACACAGATGTACATGTACGTGCTGAGTTTATGTGAGTGTGCATCACACAGAGCGAAGATTCTTGTTATTTGACTGTTGCAAAGTACATGTTGATAAGAGGAGCACAGCAGGTGCAACCAGCACACATATTACAGGTTACTTTGGTTCTCCACTGATCGATATTTGCCCTACAGAAATACATTTCTCATCAATAAGGCTTTAGATGATTACAATGAGTAAAACTTCGGCCCCAGCAAAGATCGATCTTTCAGTAAATTCCCTTACATTGCTGTCATGTCGTTTTTTGGCAGCTGTGTCTAATCTGTGATGAAATGTCTCATAAAATGCGAGCCGTGTCCTCAGCAGATGGATTTATGTCGAACACTCGTGATCCAATCAGCCTGGATGGTTGTTAACAGTAAATGTGGGCCTACAGTAACGTGTTGGGATGCAGAAAGTCCACAGCGTTGCACCCAGATGAGCGAGCGTTACTCAACTTACCTGTCAGTGGTTTTAATGTGGCGGCTAATCGATGTATGATGTAATAATGTTAGACAATGAAAACATCTCCAACGGTTTAAATGATGGAAATATAGCAGAGGAGTGCTCCCTATGAGCCGCAGCTCCGAGCTGACGTCAGCTAATCACAGATTTCTTCCTAACGTCATTTTCTCCAGGCACAGCACAGCTGATTTTTCATTAAAGCAGACATTTTTCACTTCTGTCAGCATTTCAGAACATCTTCCACCCTGACTCTTCACCTCTTAACTGCAGCATACTGTATACGTCTCCTTTACACACTGCAGGTATGGGCTGCCTGACTGACATGTATTTCCTCCTTTAGACGTTAGCGTATAGCTTTATGCTCTACCTGCTGAGACTATTAAGAATCACAAATCTTGAGAAAAGTTTGACTCGATTGTAGCTGGAACATCCACTCTGTAATATTTCCTGCAGACTTTTTCTGTGAAGAACCTTTATTGACCTTTTGGCCTCTTCAGGTTCACAAGTTCACCAACTGTAAATTTATCGTTAAAGTTTTGTTTCTGTTATAGTTACATGATCCTTTAATATCTGTTGATGTTTTTATTTCTGACTTGACAGTTAAATAACATTCATCTTTTACACAATTGACATAGGAACTCAGTTTTAGGACACCAGCTGCACTCCATACTTCATCAGGTCCACAATCCTGTAAGTTTTCCACCTCTCCCCGCTCCCCCACACCTGACTCAGATTAAAAAGATCCAATAGCCAATTAAGCTCTGTACCCTCTGTTTTCTATACATATATTTAATAAAAAAGAAAAACTGAAATATCACATGGTCATAAGTATTCAGAGCCTTTGCAGTGACACTCATATTTAACTCATCTGCTGTCCATTTCTTCTGATCCTCCTTGAGATGGTTCTACTCCTTCATTGGACTCCTGCTGTGTTTAATTAAACTGATTGGACTTGATTAGGAAAGACACACACCTGTCTATATAAGAGCTTCCAGCTCACAGTGCATGTCAGAGCAAATGAGGATCATGAGGTGGAAGAAACTGTCCAAGGAGCTCAGAGACAGAATTGTGGTGAGACACAGATCTGGACAAGGTTACAAAAGAGTTTCTGCAGCACTAAAGGTTCCTAAGAGCACGGTGGCCTCCATAGTCCTTAAATGGAAGAAGTTTGGGACGACCAGAACTCTTCGTAGACCCGGCCGTCCAGCCAAACTGAGCAATGGTGGGAGAAGAGCCGTGAGAGAGGTAAAGAAGAAGCCAAAGATCACTGTGGCTGAGCTCCAGAGATGCAGCAGGGAGATGGAGAAAGTTCCACAAAGTCAGTATCACTGCAGCCTCCACCAGTCGGGGCTTTATGGCAGAGTGGCCCGATGGAAGGCTTTTGTTTTCTTTTTTTTTTTTTTTGCTTGTAATAAGCAAAAAAAATGGTCAGCAACAATACTCAGGTAGGTCGTGTTGGTTAAATCAGTACCCCTACCGAAGGGTACCAAAAAAGTAGGCCGGGTCTGGTCTGGCCAGACACAAGGGTACCTGTCCCAGTTTTTATCTGTGGAGACAAAAAAAAACGTGAACAGATCCGGCCTGACCCGACCCAGACCCACTGGTGAGTGGGCCAAGAACCCCCCCGCCCCCATTACACCAGCAGCAGCCTGAAGCCTTGATCCAAGACAGGATGAGTCGATGTTTTCATGATGTTTCCAGCTAATTCTGAGCCTAGCATCTGAATGTGGAGCTGAAATGGAGACTCGTCAGACCAGAAACGTTTCTCCATCTTCTATTATTCCAGTTCTGGTGAGTCTGTGTGAACTGTAGCCTCAGTTTCCTGTTCTTAGCTGACAGGAGAGGCACCCGGTCTGGTCTTCTGCTTCTGGAGCCCATCTGCTTCCAGGTTGGACGTGTGGTGTGTTCAGAGATGCTATCCTGCATCTTGGTTGGAACCAGTGCTGATCTGACTTCCTGTTGTCTTTCTGTCATCTCCAACCAGTCTGTTCATTCTCCTCTGACCTCTGACATTAACAAGACATCCTGGTCCAGACAACTGCTGCTCACTGGATATTTTCTCCTCTTCAGATTCTCTGGAAACCCTAGAGATGGTTGTGTTTTAAATCCCAGTGAATACTCAGACCACAAACCATTAAATCCCCTTTCTTCCAAATTCTAATGCTCAGTTTGAACTCCAGTAGGTCGTCTTCACCACATCTCCATGGCTGGATGTGTTGAGATGGTGCCATGTGATTTACTGGTTAGATGTGTGTGTTAACAAGCGGTTTGACAGGACCTGATAAGGTGGTCAGTGAGTGTAAGAATTTGGCATCTTCTAATTTTGCATTACTATTATACCCTACAGATTTACTATCTTCTCAAGTGCTATAACAATGTTATTTTCCTTATTTGGGATGAATCTAGTATTTTACATTTAATGTCATATCATTATACAGTTTTAGTTGAATTACCACTGAACAGTTCCAACAGATCAAACAATGAAAAGTGAATGAGGACATAAATCCTTTCTTTTTTCATATCCCCGCTGTAAACCTGCAACCAGACAGAAATCCCACAGATTTATTGATTACTTTCTATTGTATGCATTCATCGATATCATTAGCCTCATACCTTAATTGCCTCATCCTCATATTTTGGCTAAAACTGTGAAATCTGTAACTGTACTCTCCTAATGTTGCTGACTTCCCCTATAAAACCTTAAAATATGACGAGCACAATTATGCTGTGAGGCTAACGATATGCTCTACGACCCCTCGTTCTGTGTTTGCCCTCCTGTTCAGTGGAGCAGTTCGTACATAAGCTTTTACGCTCCTCAGAACAGCCACCATATGCTGCCTGCCCTCCACCGATGCCCTTAATTCCTAATGACAGGAACAGGTGAGTTGAAAGCAGCAGAAGTGAAGACAAGTGACAAGAGTCAGCTCAGATCTGAGTGCAGCAGCAACACTGTAAAGAGGTCAGTGTTGCTTGTTGACTCCATCAGGACAAATGTGAGAAGGAAACACTTTCCTCTGGCCTCAGACCTCTCGGCTTGATGGATTCTGCAGGAGGGAAGCGGTTCAGAAGAACTGTTTAAAAAAGTGTGAAGAAATTGTTCTGTAATCTTTTAGCAGTGTCATCACAGTTTATCCAACCTTTACATTTCTACATGATTAGCTATATTTTCACTGAGTCAGTGGAAGTTATCTGTTTCCTGCAGCAGTTTGTGAACTTATCTGTGCAGAGGTTCGGGGAAAAAGTTCATTTTTCTATGTCGTGTATTTCTCTGACAATTCCTCCCTCTGAAGTTCCTTTTGTTAGTCATGTTCTCGTTGCATTTCTTTTACTAGCTACCAAGATTATCCTATCAAATACTTTTCACCACAGTTGACAGTAGGAGTGATATTTCCCAGATATACTGAGGTCTGATATCAAAATCCAACCCTGAAATATCACTTTGAACCTTTCAGTCTGATAAGGTCAAATGATTGAATGGTGCTAGAAGACATGGAGGTGATCTGCATGCAAGACTCCACAACCCCTCCAGCAATGCCCTTCTGAATTCCTATATTCATAGGCATAATAACATAATTTTAGTGAATTAAAAAAATTATTTTCAAATACCGAAACTCTGATTGCTCAGTTGGGTTTTGTAGATTTTTAGCCAGTCTTCATTTGAAGTGATTATAGCCTCTTTCTCCCATTTTGAAGATAAAATGCTAAATACCCCTATGTGATTAAACATCAGTAAATTCTACGAAGCTATTCATTTACTAACTTTGATTAGTAGCGACCTTTTTCCCTCCTCTGAATGTGCATCAAAGTTTTTCTTTGAAGTTTATTTCTTGGGCGGGAACACATTACACCAGTTTTAAAGTGGCTGCATTGGCTCCTCATGCATTTCAGGATTGATTTTAAAGGAACAGTAAACCCACAGAATGACATGCCTTCATTTTCTACTCACCCTCATGCTAAGCAACATTCTGGAGCAGTTTTTTAATATTTCAAATACAGCCGGAGATCGGAAAGTTATCCCCCAACTTTCATATAATGAAGTTCATCGGCGCTCAACACAAAAAGGTCCATAAAAGTCCACAAAAACTTGGGCAATATTCCTCCATACTGCTCGTCCAATGTAATCCAAGTGTCCTGAGTGGGTAGCGTCCATAATTTACTGGAAACTACATCATTTAGTATATTTTTATGACCTAAACAGTAGTGCATCGCATTTCAACGAAGCGTGCCCATGCGAGTTCACGACACTAGATATGGCCGTAACTAGCTATGAGGTACCTGAGGTAAATACTTCGGTTAATATTTCCTGAGATTTTTTTTAAAATAAAAAATCTTCATTTTACACCCCCCCCCCCCCCCCCCCCCCCCCCCCAAAAAAAAGGAAAGAAAAAGAAAAGAAAAGAAAATCTAATTTATAGAAAGATTTCTAGGCTAGGCTATACTGTAGCTGACAATCAGGAGATGCGTCTATAGAATAAAAATAAATGAAAAAATGAGTTGTTTTCGCACAAGGTCTCCTCCTAACCTGTAGCGAGGTAAGGAAAAGACACACTGACCAGTTCGAGCATCGGTCATAAGAGTTCAACTCAAGGGAAATAAAGTTTATCTCAATCTCATCGTCATCTTATCTTACTAGCAAACGTTATCTATCCTAATGTCAGAGAAGGAGAGAGGGACACCTCTATAGATGGGTTTCCTGTTTACAAACATTGGCAGTTGCGCGCGCACCCAGGGGGCAAAAAGCCTGTGTTTTGTATTGGAGTCTACGGCCAAACACGCACTCATATCATTCATAAAAATGTAAAGTAACCCGACGAAACAAACAGAGATCGTTGTGTCTTAAATTATATTGAATAAATCTGTATTTTGATGACGAATAACAAAATACCTACGCAGCGTTGCTGCGTTATATTTCTATCACGATTACACTAACTTGGCAAGGGAGTCATCACCCAGAAACGGCATTTTTCTTGTTATAACACGGATATTATTCGTGTTGGACCTCATTTGAAATTTGCCTGAAAAACCTGAGTTAGAAAGCGGCTTAAACTTTCGTTTAGACTCTTTGTTGAAACCAAAAGAGGCCACAACAATCTGCAGCCTGCAGCAGGTTCAGTTCAGCTCCGTGTCGTCCTCACCTCCTCCATACAGGAGCAACTTTCACTAGTTTGGGATTAAACCAGGCAACAACGACATCATCACTACGTTTGGAAAGGAGCTGATTCCAGCTGTTAGGGACTAACACGCATTGCTGTCGGTAAGTTTCGCTGCTTGTGTAACGTTCTGCTTTATTGTGGATGAGATCGTGGTGGACAGTAGACAGACTAGCTAACTGCTAGCAAGCTAACGGTATAAACTCAAACACCATCTGATTTACGACCCCCGTACTTCGTACTAAATCTCCGGGATGTGTTGTTATGCCACGTGAACGTTCGTAAACGGCTCCACAATCAGTTTCTTCTTCTTTTTTAAGTTTGTGCCTAAGCAGCAGAGGATGGCTGTCACACACAGTGTTTACAGTTTATGTCATGCAGCCGATCGCGGCGGTGATGCTGCTATTAGAAGTCTTCCGACTAGAATACGGGAATAATTTCTGCCTCTGCCGTGGTTAAATCCTACATGTGACCATGGTGAAAGACTAAATAAACCATAGTCTGAACCGGAATAAGTTATCTGGGAGGGTTTTCTGAAGATCAGTGACGCCTACTGTCCTATTTTCACCATTTGCAACTGTTCACATGCATAATGTTTTGATTTTTGCAACCGAACAAACACCAGGACTCAAACATTATATTTCCCTGACACTTTCACGTCATATCTTGACCTAATCTGCATTCAAAGTCGAGTTTTGTACGTAAAACACACGTCTTCTCATAGTTCAATAATGCTTTTCCTCTGTTTTCTTGCCCCCTGGTTGCGGGCGCATCCTATCTGTGACGTTGCTCAGAAACCCATCTATATTCCGAAACGCCGCTGCCCCCCCAACCCCGCAGCTGTACATGTTGCTGTACAACATGTGACGTTTACACTTTGCGTAACTGTGCCTTATTGTCTGTGAAATGCATGAATCTGTCCCACTTGCTCTCCACCCCACTTTGTTGGGGGAGATCTCCCCTTCAGAGTAAACCAAATACACTTTTTCTCTCTCTCTCTCTCTCTCTCCCCGGTGAGCACGAGCGCGGCTGAGCCAGGCGCAAGCCTGCTGCTCGTGATGGGAAGTTTGTCTCTTTTCAGAGTCTTTTGACTCCCGAATGGCTCTTTATTTTACCTTAATTTTGCAATGAATTAATGGCTTGTGTGTTAAAAACTTTTTTGCATTCAGTATTTTTATAAGAAGCCTTAAAATTCTGTGTTTTTATTCTGTCTTCAAACTTTTGGTTTATTTGATAGGGACAGTACATATTAATGAACATATGTAGCAACAGAGGCAAACATGTTGGATTAGCATTAGCAAGCTAATTTGCATCAATAGACCCTTGGCTGGTGAAGAAAAGATACACAATACTATAAAACAACAAAATTAAACTTAAAGGTGTCTCATGGTTATATTACAAGACAACACAATGCACTCACACACTCTTCACCACTAACTCCTCTCTTCATTTGCAATGGAACATAGCCTTTCCTTCTGGTTTCATATATTTGTACAAACCTATATGCTCAAATGTGACTGGCGGCATGGCCTCCTTAGTGGCCAGTCAAAACAAAGTACTGTGATCTCCTAAATAAAAACTGGGAGCCAGCTCCTCTGATTCACTATGAAGCATTGGCTCTCAAAGCCGGCTTTTCTGAGCTAGATTATAGCATATGAGTGTCAAACGTCAATAAAAATTCAGTCAACAATATTATATGATTGTGCATTTGTGTAATTGCACAGTTTAAAACACTATTTATTTAACCTTTTATTCATAAATAGGTACTCAAATTCTTTTTTTTTTGGTCACGCATTGCTCGCTCACATGGTTTTGTACCTCGCTAGTTTCATAACCCTGGATGAGAATCTCATGTTCCACAGCATCATGATAAGAATTTCTCATTACACCACATCATGATGAGAATCTCCCATTCCACCGAATCATGATGAGAATTTCTCGTTCCACCGCATCACGATGAGAATAATCTTCTTTTGAAGGCTTTCAATTTTTTTCAAGTACCTGGGGAAGGTTTTGCACCAAATGACATTGCAATAATTTATATGTGGTTCAAACAGGGTTTTGTATAAAGTGAGTAAAGCTGTGAGCAGAAGATAATGTCTTATTTTGAAAAATATTCCAGTGTATTTGGCTGGGTTGGTTATTAATTGCTCTATATCAGTTTAAATTTAAAGATTCGTCAATGAGGACCCCAAGGAATTTTGTAGAATTTACTCTGATTAATTTTTTATCATTTATTTTAAGATGTATACGATCTGAATCTTAAGTTTTCTTGTTTGGATTAAACACTATGTAATTGGTCTTACTGATATTAAGTGATAGCTTGTTGCACCTAAAGCAGGTTTCTATTTTCTGTAGTTCGTTATGTATTTTTTTCTGTAGTTTAGTTATGTTAGAATGTGATAAGAACAAGTTGGTATCATCGGCATACTGTTTTTCTATTTTAGCTCTTTCTCCTCACAGATTTCATTTCTTTTCGTCCTTCTAGTTTGTTTTAATTCTATTAAATGTTTCACTGTCATGCTTTTTTTTAAAGTAAAGCTTAAGTTGTCTTGTACATTGAAGGTGATATACATTTGTTGCCATGGAACTAGTGCTGATCTGACTGACTGTTGTCGTTCTATCATCTCCAACCAGTCTGTCCATTCTCCTTTGACCTCTGATATCAACCAGACATTCTGGTCCAAACAACTGCTGCTAACTGGATATTTTCTCTTTTTCATTACCATGATTACGCCATATTTGCTTTATAGAAGATATTTAATTGATGCATTTTATTAGTAATTTGAAATATTTACTAACTCATAACCTGATGTCAGATCAATTAATTCAATACAGACAGCAGTTTTATTCTTATGGGATTGGGGTGACATTCCCATCCTTAACTGCCAAATGCAATGGAGACTTTTAAAAAAAGAAACATAAATATGTAAAATTGAGACTTTAGTTACAAAGAAATAAAAATTTGAAATGAGTATTTTGGACATTCCAAGTTTTTAATGTAAAACTCATGATTTTTTCTTCACATGAAATGTTGAGCTGGAGATCGACGTGAAACCCAGTACAATCATTGGTGATGTCACACCAACAGGTTTGTCTATTAAAAATGGCAAAAAAAAAAATGATGAAACTTCTTGACATGAAAATTTAATAGTAGAAGGAGCTATTTCTCAATGTATTTTTGGCAAAAAGCATCCAATCACTGATCTCGTTTTACGCAGGATGTCTGACAAGAAGTAAAGATTACACTGCTGAGGGAACCAAAACCCGTCAGCAGCTCGTTAGTTACCATTTTAATTAAATGTCAGGTTTGATAGAATTCAGGAGCTAAATCCTGTTCTTGTTAAAAATCCTGTTAAGGATGAGATGCCCTGGACAACCAGGATGAGGTGGAGATGAGGAGGAAGAGGAGGGTTGCACAATAGATGCAAAGGGCAGAATGCAGGAACTTTAATGGATTAAAAATAAAGAGATGCAACCTCTAATTGGTTTGCAAAACTTTGGCATGAAGATCTTTGGACAAGAATTGAGATAAAAATCTAAGAATTGTTAAAATTCTGAATAGTGCTGCTGTAAAAATCCATAAACCAAGAAATGTTGCCGATGTGAGGAAGCAGCTTTCTGCATTCATTGTGTGCACCAACACGAAACAGAATTTCCTCCAGATTTCCTCTAAAAACTATTTAATTGGAAAAAGAAGTTCCTGTTTGAAAATTTCAGACCAAACATCTTGTATGATCATTTGACAGATTGAGTGAGATTTGGGAAGATCATAAAGTCTGTAAATGACCAGCTGAGACCCACGAGGTCTCAGCTCAATGAATGCTTCCGCAGCACTGTTACAAACTACCGTACGGATGCTAAACTTATCAGAACATAAAAATACAAGATAAAAACCAAGACAAAAACACCTCACTATGCAGAAAATAAGAACAGAGAAATAAATGAGAGAAAATCTGAGTGATTCCAGTGTTTTTAAATGTCTGTCAAACAATTTAGTGAGACACTTTCATTACTGTGTGATCTTGGGCGGCAGTAGCTCAGGAGGAAGGACAGTCGTCTTCCTCCTTGAATCATGGAACAGTGTGCCGGTCCAATATCTGTCCACATCAGCATCCAGATCCTGCAGCAGCAGTTACATGTACATGCAGAGGTCTGACAGTGTGTCGGTGACCGCTCGGGACAGTGAATTAACCATCGAGCAGTCAAAAGCTCGCTTTCAGAAAGTGGACATTATCATGCATGATGACACTTCCCGTTGCTCTGACTAGGTTTTACCTCTTCTCTGCATAGTTCTGCGTGTATTTGTATGATCTGATGATACTTAAACAGACTGCAGGTCCTCCTGTAGAGGATTGCTTGTTTTCCAGCAGAGACCTTGGAACGTTGTTTTGGTGTTTCTGTATAGATGTACCAGTGAACTGTGGAGGTGGATCCATGTTTTCCCTCCTCACTCTCTCTCTCTCCCTCACTCCTTTCTCTCTGTTTCACTTTCTGTCATTACTTCTGTTAACTGTCATTTTTCCCTTGTCAGGCCCAGCAGTATAGCATGCAACGCTGTTATAAACAAATGTTTAATTAAAGAAATAAAATTAATAAACAGGATATCAAGGGGAGCCATGTGTTCATAAAGCTCCCCTTGGCAAAGCAAAACTGTTCACCACAATAAAGCAACCAGATCACCATTCTGCTCGCTACGATGCTGGACAGGACAAGTAGAAAAAAAAAAAAAGAAGAAAGCGGACATTTAATGTCCTTTGAATTAATTAACCCTGAGCTGTTTTCACAGTTTGAAGGACAGTTTCCCCAAAACTGCTGCACACGTGAACATTTCCCAAAGCTCTGGAAGGAGAAGCTGAAGGTGAACTGATGTGCAACAGCCCAGGGTTTGCAGGGTTAAAGAGACAGTACACCCACAGAATAATGTGCGTCCATTTTTTACTTACCCTCATGCTGAGCAAGAACCTGGAGCACTTTTTTAATCCCTCAAATGCAGCCAGAAATTGGAAATTGTTTTCCTCCCACTATCGTATAATGGAGTTCACCAGCGCCCGATCCAAAAAGGTCCATAAAAGTCCACAAAAACTTGGTAATATTCCTCCATACTGCTCTTCCAATGTAATCCAAGTGTCCTGAGTGGGTAGCATCCAGAATTTACTTCAAACGATATCATTTAGTCCATTTTATAGCTTAAACAGTAGAACATCTAGCTGTCGCGAAGCGCGTCCATGCGAGTTCACGACACTACGGAAGCCGTGGCAGACGAGATCGCGTGTTCTCTTTTTCTTTCTTTCTTTGCTTTTAAATCACTAGCCAACCCCTCTTGTGTTTGTCCCAGTTTTTTCGCTCTAAGCACAACGTAAACAGCTAATTTCTTCTTCTACGCTTGCATTATCTGCAGGGTAGGCTCTCTTGACCCACAGTGCATTTAATAAAATACAATTTACTATAAGATAAAAACACCAAGAGATAAAAAATATGGGGACAGGGCAGGGAGGGAGTTCAGCATCCTCACTGCCTGGTGGAAAAAGCTGTCTCTGAGGCTGCTGGTTCTGGCCCAGAGACTCTGCAGCCTCCTTCCTGACGGCAGCAGGGTGAAGACACTTAGTTGGGGTGGGTGGGGTCACCTGCAATCCTGGTGGCTCTGCAGGTGAGGCGGGATTGGTAAATGTCCAATAGAGAGGCAATCTTCCCAGCTGCTTTCACAGTACGCATCAGGGTCTTGGTCTTGGTCGTTGAGGCTCTGTACCACACGGTGACGCTGCTGGTCAGGATGCTCTCCATAGTTCCCTTGTAGAAGGAGTGTATGATGGGGGACGGGGCTCTTGCTCTTCTCAGTTTCCGCAGGAATTAGAGTCGCTGTTGAGCTTTCTTGGCTAGGCCGTGGTGTTGGTGTCCCAGGACAGGTCTTAAGAGATGTGGACACCCCAGAACTTGGTGCTGCTCACCTGCTCCACCTCAGCACCGTTGATGATCAGTGGAGCATGCTGGGTAGACTTTCTCCTGAAGTCTACCGCCATCTCCTTTGTCTTCTCCACGTTCAGATGGAGATGGTTGTCCTTGCGCCATGTGCCCAGGCAGCTCACCTTACTCCTGTGGTTTGTCTCATTGATGTTGTAGA
>JALJCO010011670.1:0-24356 GCA_023101725.1 Atherinomorus stipes
GTGCCTGTGTCTCGATGTGGATGCGGTGACGGTATATCTTTCAGCCCTAGTGTTGGGGGTAGGTGTGTGGGGAGTGTGTGTGAGCGAGGTGGCCGGGTAGGGGGTGGTAGAGGTGGTGGCGCCCTGGTGTCAGGTGTGTGGGGCAGGGACGGGTGGGGTGGGGGCTGGCCTGCCCTGGGGGGTTTCGCCTGGGGGGTCCGGTCCTCCTGGGTTTCAGCTGGGCCGCCCGTGTCGGGGGGGGGGGGGGGGGGGATGGCTGCTCCTGGGCGCTTGGGCCCTGGGCCCGGCGCTGTCTCCACTCCGGGGGCGCCCGGTGGGGTCGGCAGCTGCTGGTCTTCGTCCGCTGGGGAGCCTGGGCCCCCCAGACTGCGGGGGCTCCTGCTGCAGCCGCCTTTTGCCGCCCTTCGGGGGGATGCATGTCCGCTCTTTTGGGGGGGTGGTTAGCTGGGATCTGGGCCTCTGGGTAGCTGCTGGGGGCCTGGGCCGAGAGCCTTGCGGGCCCCTCCTCCTTGCAGAGACGAGGCTGCATCTGCATGACTGTGTCACCACGGAGCACCTCTTTATTATGCATGTTGACACTGTGACACTGCTTCCCATTGCGATGACTAGGTTGTACCTCTTTCTCTGCGTAGTTCTGCGTGTGTTTGTATGATCTGGAGGATATTTAAGCCACCTGCAGGTCCTCCTGTAGGGATTGCTTGTTTTGTTTTCCAACAGAGACCTTGGTTGTTTAGGGATCATCGGTACAGATGTACCAGTGAACTGTGGAAGTGGATTCATGTTTTCTCTCCTCTCTCTCTCTTCCTCTTCCTTACTCCTTTCTCTCTGTTTCACTTTCTATCATTACCTCTCTGTTAACTTTCATTTCTCCTTTGTCAGGCCCAGCAGTATGAAATGGAATGGTGTAATAGACAAATGTTTAAATAAAGAAATAAAAATGAATAAACATGATATCAAGTGGAGCCTTATGTTCATAAAGCTCCGCTTGGTAAAGCAAAACTGTTCAACAGAATAAAGCAATCAGATTTCCATTCTGCTTGCTTCGATGCTGGACAGGACAAGTAAAAAAAAAAAAAAAACAGAACATGACATTTCACGAGTCCACAAGCATACAAGTACACACAGGTATGCAGATTGAGAAACGGTCATATATTTGCCTGCACCACGTCAGAATAGAAATGGACGATTTTGATTTGATTTATCTAATTTAACGCAGACGACAGGAAATGTATTAAACATATTGTATTATTAAATTACTAAATAAATTAAATTGTATACTATATAAGGCTGCACAATATATCGAAAATTTACCTTCATCACGATATTGAACCGCACAATGTACACCTTGCAAAGATGGCCTAAACTGCGATATCTAGAAGCATTAATGTTTACATATATTTTAAGGAAGTGACGTGATATTCCGGTCGCAGTTCTTGCACTCTGTGTCAACAGCCAATTAATGGGCTTTTACTGTCTGTTAGGGATAGTTAGCCATCCCTTAGTCAAGCTGCTATTGGTTAATTTGTTCTACTTTTGAAAAGGAAGAGTAATAATAGAGAAGCAGAAAGAGGAAAGGTTGCAGTGGAAAAGCACGGGGAATATATTTTTAAAGTGACAGTGAAACTTAGCATGAAAAAAAGATGCATTAATAAGTATTTTATTTATGGTGAACTATATCGTCATCGTGAGTCTCAACACTGTTATCACTTATCGCAAGTTTTTTCCATTATCGTGCAGCCCTATAAAAATAATTCTAAATTAAAGCCGCAAGCGGCGATGAAGGCCCTCGCACCTCTGGCGCCGCTCAGGCCTATGCACCGCGTAGTCTGTGTCATGTTCTACCAGTGTGCCTAATTTCATGGCATTTGGTTGATGTGGTAGCTCAGAATGATCTTTTGAAGTTTTTAGGGGGCGCTGTAGAGCCCCATTTAAACTACTGGAACACGTCTCAATGTTATCTGTGTCCTGTTCTACCAGTGTGCTGGATTTCATGGCCTTTGCTTGATCTGGCAGCCCAAAATGATCATTTGAATGTTTCCAGGGGGCGCTGTAGAGCCACATATAAATTTCTGAAAGATCTGTCCATGTTCTACCAGTGTGTTGAATTTCATGGCCTTCGGTTGTTCTGGTAGCCCAAAATGATCATTTGAAGCTTTGTAGGGGGCGCTGTAGAGCCACATTTACAGTTCTGGAACATATGTCCATATAATCCGTGTCATGTTCTACCAGTGTGCTGAATGTTATGGTCTTCGGTTGATCTGGTCGCCCAAAATGATCATTTGAAGGTTTGTAGGGGGCGCTATAGAGCCACATTTGAACTTCTAGAACATGTGTCCATGTTCTACCAGTGTGCCGAATGTCATGGCGTTTGGTTGATGTGTTAGCTCAAAATGATGATTTGAATGTTTGTAGGGGGCGCTATAGAGCCACATTTAAACTTCAGGAACACGTATCCATGTAATCCTTGTCATGTTCTACCAGTGTGCTGAATATCATGGTCTTTGGTTGATCTGGTAGGCCTAAATGATCATTAGAAGGTTTGTAGGGGGCGCTGTAGAGCCACATTAAAAATTCTGGAACATGTGTCCATGTAAATGAGATCAGGTTATGAACATCATCATCTGTGCCAAGTTTGATCGAGATCTGGCCATCCGTGTGTTATTTACAGGCACTTCCTGTCCGGAGGGGCGGGGCTAAGGTGAAAACCGGAAATGGTCATATAGGTGTGTTCAGCATCTGACCAGCATCACACGTACCAAGTTTGGTGCAGATATCTGGTTTTATGCCAGAGTTATATGAGTGTCGTGTTTCATGGCGAGGTCACCTTTTAGGCTCCGCCCCCTCCACACGCTTACAGATTTCTTAATGCAGAGCACAACTAGAAATCTCACATGCCTTGTGAACACAAAGAGACCATCGTGATGGCTGTACCATTAGCGGTCTCTGAGGAGTTAACGCAAATATGTCATCAAGAAATTGTCAGAAAAATGGCACTTTTTTCAAAATGGCCGACTTCCTGTCGTATTAATCCAAATGGTCCAAGAGGGTTTTTTGTAGGTCCTGATATGTTCTACCACTGTGCCAAATTTCATGCTTGTGGGTCATTGTGGTGGGCGGGGCTGATCATTTGAAGATTTGTAGGGGGCGCTATTGAGCCATTTTTAAAGATTTCCGAAATATCTCCACGTGAATGAGTTCAGGGGATGACCATCATCATCTGTAGCAAGTTTGGTGGAGATCGGACCTTTCTTTGTGTCATTTCCATGTACTTCCTGTTTCCATGGCGTTGGGCTGATATTCGCCATGGTTGCGTTTGGCGTATCGACTTGAGTTTTTTATTGTGGCATCGTGGAAGGGTTTGACACGTTTGGAAGCACTTTCAAATCCATCGGCTTCATCATTGAAGTTCTGGTCCCCAAACACTGAAAAGTGACACTTCCTGTCGCCAGGGGGCGGGGCTAAGGTGAAAACCGGAAATGGTCATATAGGTGTGTTCAGCATCTGACCAGCATCACACGTAGCAATTTTGGTGCAGATATCTGGTTTTATGCCCGAGTTATATCAGTTTCGTGTTTCATGGCGAGAAGGTCAACTTGAAGGCTCCGCCCCCTCCACACGCTTGCAGATTTCTGAATGCAGAGCACAACTAGAAATCCCACATGCCTTCTGAACACAAAGAGACCATCGGGGTGACCGTACCATTTGCGGTTTATGAGGAGTTAACGCAAATGCGACGTGAGTAAAACGCCAAAATGGCGACTTTGACCCAAAATGGCCGACTTCCTGTACACTTTTCACCACGACGTTAAGAGGCTTTTTTGTCCGCCCCGACATGTCGAACAAGTGTACCGAGTTTCGTAAAAATCGGTGACATGCAGTTCTGGGGCTCCTGCAAAAGGTGGCGCTAGAGCACAGTTTTGCCCGAGCGTTCACGAAAATGGCAAATTCTGAAATTGTTCGCATTCCAATGGGGGGGTAGGCAAAATTTGGTGAGACTTTGAGCATGTTCAGGCCCCCAAAAATGCACTTCTTGGGAGAAGAAGAAGAAGAATAATAAACATTTGCATTTCAATAGGCCTTCGCACCGCCTTCGGTGCTCGGGCCTAATGAGAGATTTTGTTGTCTTTTTTTGTCACATTTTTTTAGGCCTTCTCTGAAGGCGTAGAAGGCCCTGGGGGTTCCCCTCTGGTTCTTTTTGGCTGTTTGAGTTCCCAATCTAATTCTCCCCAAACCTCACAACCATATTTGAAGGTTGAAATAGAGACCACCATAAAGATTTGCATCTTTAGCTTTTTGAGCAACTCTCTTTTTTCAGTGACAGATTGTCAGAGTGTCCACATCAGTGCAGATGTTGTGCTAACATGTCTGCAATTTTTTTGCAACATTATGGTACATGCTACCCTAAACCATGACCAACTCTTTGAGATACTGAAACTCCTCTACTTGAGACGGCAAGTCATTCCCAAAGTGAGGACAATGGCCTCAGAACTTGAGGGTACCAGTTCTCATCCCGGCTGCTTCACACTGAGCTGCAACTAGGGATGGGCGATATGGACTAAAAAATGTATCACGATAATTTCTCTTATTTATCACGGTAACGATAAGTGACGATAAAAACTATCAACAAAATATTTTGTATTATAAATCTGTCACTAAATTCTGTCTTGAAAGCCCTACAAAATTAACCTGATTTACATCATCTGGGTGCGTTCAACAAGTACACGCGGGGGCGTTCCCTTTCCTCACGCACTCCATCTGAGTAAGGCGACAGTTATAGGTGATTTCGTCTGGTTAGAGAATAATAGGAGCCAATCACTAATCGCGGGTGGGACTTTTGAAGGATGGGCGGCGTTTTGGCCGGATGTGATGTAGAAGCACAGGCCACAGCAGTGTAGTCAGTCAGTTATTTCAGACAACAACAATCATGGCGGCTTGCCGTAGGAATCAGAGCTGACGAAATTGATTTGGCTATTGCATATGTTGCCTTTTATCCGGAGGTTTTTCTTTGCACATTCGACAAAAAAAGTCGTTCACAGACTGTACACCGCTCGTACTAGCTGTCGCCGCCGCCGCCATGTTGTTTGACTGAAGCTTTTTGAGCTTGATAACATGTTTTGATAACTCGATCCTCTATGCGTGGTGGCTCTGGTGTCGCTCTGAGTTGCGTCACGGGTTGCGTCATTCGGTTCAACGTGAGTGGCTGAAGTAGCGTGTCAGTCAAGATGACGGACAGATCTTCTATCCAATCACATGCAAGAGTTTTAGAAAAAAAAGACTAATTTGAAATGACATCGGGTTAACTCCCTCCCCAGATGGTATTGCAAATACCAGGTGGCGGGAGTCAGGTTACTACAAAATACTAGAAGCAACTAAACTATATCAATTTAGTTCAAGTAGTGCACCTGTCTTGCAAAACTGGTGTGACGCCAAGCAAACAAGTCTGAAATATGAGACCAAATTCCACATTTATTCAAACGATGCAAACAGAAAAACTAACTTGGCTTATTGAAACAACCAAAGTAGTGCAACTGCAAACACAACCTGATAAGTTGTCATCTCACGATAAAAACGATAAATTCAAATTGCTATTGTGGGGGAATTTCTTTGACGATATATCGCACACGATAAAATATCGCCCATCCCTAGCTGCAACCCATCTCACTTTACAATGAATGTCTCCACTCTGTCAAGTCAAGAGACGGACACCATGTCCAAAAATCAAGGCAAGTTCATTTGTATAGCACCTTTCATGTACAGGACAATCCAAAGTGCTTTACATAAAACATTACAAGCATAACAGTGGGGTGCAAAAGGGAAAAATATTAAGAACAAAAAGTAGAAGCGTGATTTAAAATTGAAAACATTGAAAAGCATTTAAGATTAAGAATATAGAGCTGTGCAGATTTTAACTTTTTGAGTAAACTCTACATAAATGCAGCTAAGAACAGGTGGGTCTTTAACCTGGATTTAAATAAACCAAGTGCTTCAGCTGATTAGAGATCATGTCTCAGCATAGAAGCTGAACGCAGCTTCTTCATGTCTGGTTATGACTCTGGGAACTGATAAAAGACCGGATCCAGATGACCTGAGGGGTCTAGTAGGTTCATACTGGGACAAGAGGTCACTAATCTATTTTGGGCCTAAACCATTCACAGCTTTATAGACCAGCAACAGGACTTTATAGGCTATTCTCTGACGTACTGGCAGCCAGTGTAAAGTAGGGATGTAACAATAATCAATAAAAAGATAAAGCGGGAAATAATTCCCTGAAAAATCAGTATTACCGTTTCAGATTTTAATATCATTAAACCGTGATTATCGTACTTTAAAAATCTCGCAGTGATGCTGCTCGTAGCCAGGAAAAGCAGCATCAGTCCCTCAGACACAGTTTGCATGTTTGGCCTCTGAAAAAATGGCAGAAAGCACTGCATGGACATCTCTGGAAATTAAAAGGACAAAGTCTAAAGTCTGGATGTATCCTGGGTTTTTTTAAGGATGCTGGGAGGAAACTTTTTATTTATTTATGGTATTACGTTAATGTTTCTGCCACATTTAATATGGTAGTGTTGCTGTGATATGAACATTTGATTTCTACTAAGGTCCATGAAACAGTTGGTTTCCTTTCTGTACCAGTTCTTCTGAAATCTGTAAGACTAGATCAAGTCTTGAGCTCTGAATGTGAAGGTAAGTATTCTTGGTTCTTATCTACAATATTGCATAAAGCGAGGAACCCTCTTATGGTCATAAGATTCATTTTTAATGCACATTTATATATTTGATATCTACATTTTATGCCAACAGAAAGTCCATTGTGCTTGTTACAATTTATTTTTTTTCATTGAAACTTGGTGAAAAGTTTTCAGTGTGTATAAAAATGTTTTAAACACTTTTAGCAGATTTCGCCAATACCGCAATAATATCGATAACCATGATCATTTTGGTCACAATAACCGTGACATGAAATTTTTAAATCGTTACAGGCCTAGTGTAACGACCTCAGAACTGGACTGATGTGATCCACTTTTCTGGTCTTAGTGAGAACTCGGGCAGCAGAGTTCTGAATGAGCTGCAGCTGTTTAACTGATTTTCTAGGTAGACCAGTTAAGACGCTGTTACAGTAGTCAAGCCGACTGAAGATGAACGCATGGACTAGTTTTTCCAGATTTTCCGGAGACATCAGATCTTTAATCCTTGAGATGTTCTTCAGGTGATAATAGGATGATTTAATCATTGCCTTGATGTGTTTGTCAAAGTTCAGGTCTGAGTCCATCACTACACTACATACACATCACTAAATACAAGACTGAGGTAATCAAAGACAATATTTTCTTTTACTAAAGGTAACATCATCTAAAGTTTGACATCTCAGATCAACAAAATAAGACTGAACTCAAAGGTTATGGCAAGAATAATTTGGTAAACCACTTCAGATAACTTATCCAATTGTGCTTATCCATTTTTCCACTTCACGAGACCGGACATGTGAACAGGAAGTAGACCGGAGGGCAGCACTTCCTAAGGGTCGTTTTTAACTATGACCTAAGTGTTAACGGCCAGCTTTTGGGAGAGTGTTAATAGGTGGTTCAAATAAACGTTAAGGGATGGAAAGATAGCCAAGTTAATTACAACATCGCTGAAGACTCCCCCCCCAAATCTGAATAAGTTTTTCATTAATGGTGTCACTGAGATCAGCATTTATCAGTACCTCTGGTGGAATAGCGGGGGGAAAAAACAATCACTGATTCTTTCACACAATTTCACCATCTAATTTCCGACCATGCATTTTGGAACAAAATTAATTTCCTTGGCTATCTAATAAATCAGAAACAAGTGATTGCTGTTGGTGCCAATCCCAGCAGGCACAATGAGATCTCTCTGCACCCATCTGACTGAATGAATTGCTTGTCCTTATTGAAGCTGAGACACGTCATGCAGATTTGGTTTCAAGTCTGTGAGGGATCCCCCTCTTCAGCCATTTCCTCATCAAATAACTCTGGCTCTCATTCACACAAAAACTTCTACTCCTCTCTTTATTAGAAACTAAATGTATGCAAAAGTGCTATATTCTGAACGATGCTTGGATTTGTGTTCCATCCCACTCTTTTCTTATAACTCACATCCTCTAGGATGACACCTCATCAGTCACATAAGATTACAGGAAGATCACCAACTCTGTGTACTAAGAGGTGCAATGAATTAGGATTACATTATTCAGTGGTTTACATGATCTGCAAATCCACTCTACATTATACATGCAGCATCTTGTAAGATCTAATGCATGTTTTCCACATGGCTTACTTCTGAAACAACTGGGGTGGGGGTGTTGAAGATTGCCTGAGGCATTTTAGCATATAGTCCATCTTTACATGCTTAGTGAGTATTAAGGGGTTGAACACACACCCAGGAAAGAGAGAAGGTGAACCATGCATGCATAACTGTGTACGATATACGATAGAGTACTACCACCATCATCACAGTCTGGACCTCAGTTCTACAGACAGTCCCAGGGTAGCGCCTCCAGAGAAGTTGGGGGCAGGGAGCAGTGGGGCAGTAAGGGTTAAACGGTGGTGTTGTAAAACATTTATCTGCTTCAGATAGAGCAGTTGATAGGTTGAACCTCATCCCCTACCATTACAGAATTACCCCTAACAGCTGCCTTCGTGTGGCTGAGCAAAGACACCATGCCCAATCCTTCTCCGCCATCCTATTGATTTTCACACCCAGAGACAGTGAGCTCCCAAAGGGCAGTAAATTATAGGGAGTTTTACAGGGAACTACACCTGCACCGGAAACTTTACAGGGATACAGGTGTCACAGCCCACTCTTGAAAAGAATACTGTGAGAAACTGGCCATGGAGGGTCCTTTTCTGTTATTACAGTCACACACTTTGAAGTATACACTCACACAACCACAAGGTTCCCTATATCTGCTGTAATGACATTCAAAGGAAAACAGGCCTATAAGAAACATTTTCAAAGCGCACGTCTTTGACATTTCTACCTTTACAGCTAGCTGTGAAGTGACTAAAAACTCTAACTGTAACAGAGAAAGAAGAATGACATAATTCCATGGCAAGACCTGAAACACTGACATTTTAGTAACACTGCTGCAGACTGTTTGGCCTCCAAAACTGTTCCTTTCTTTTTTAACTTTTGCAGACTTGATGCAACATATGGGTTCTTTTATACTTTTAAATCTGAACAACCCTCAGCATTTTTAAGACACACCCTTTTAAAAAAAATCAATAAAGTCCTCTATTTAGAATTAAAACTGAAGGTTTAAATGCTCAAATGTTTCTATTTTATGTTTCCAGTGTGTTTCAGGCTCATGAAAAATGATTTTGATGAGCAATTTAAAGTTGCCACAATGTGTTTAGGTTTTAGGAAGTTTTTCAAAGAAGAAAACAATGTGACTGGGTTAAAACTTAAGAAACTTAAAAATAGTAAATGGGTCAGGAATGATGCATTCAAACTCTTATTAATAGCATATGTTTACAGAAAAGAAAAAACAGTCATTTGAGTTTTGGATGTCCGCTGCAATATATTTTTCTTCATTTTTTTTTGGAGGTGTTGAGCTGCTTTCCAAAAATGAAAAGCCTGATTGTACTTTGTTCACTGCTCTCTCTTGTATTTTTTTAGGTTTTTTTTATCATAAAAAGTTCATTTGTAGCATAATACATAGCTCATCCTCATCTCTGCTGTTCAAAGCAACAGCCTGGCTAAAACCTTGCAGATACAGGTATATTGTGGACTTAATTACATGGTGAACTATTCAACAAAGGACACACATTCTACTATGAAAGCATCAAACAAGAATGAAATGGTAGCTTGAAAAAGTATATTGACTTTAATTTATGTACCATGCTGTTGATAATTCAAAAGACAGCATGCAGACTCTCATTCATCTTCTTGTGCAAGAGACAACTATGCAATAGATGGGCATGCCAAAGGGGTATCTCTATAGGGGTGGAAAAAAAGAATCTTGGAAGGAATTGCAACTAATAAAAGTTCCTTAACTCAATAAACACCTGATATATATGGATTTCTTTTCATTTCTTTCTCCAGCTTCACTTACTTCATTGTAAAACAAGCTCTCAACACCAGCACTCAGTGACCTCAGGATAGCCCCGAAAACATGAAAGACCCTTTATCTGTTCCAGGTGTGGGCTGACTCACACTGAGAGTGTGTGTGTGACTGAGAGAAAGCCAGTGAGATGCAGATGTTTATGTACACGAACAGATTCAAGATCCACAGCAATTTACAAAACTAAAACAGGAGAATAACACAAACTCTTCATTAGTTCCAAGCATGTGAAAGCAATAAGAGAGCCATGCACAGGCCCAGCTCAGACTCAGTAATATGTGTCCAGATAGAACACGGCTACACACAGTTGAGCTCACACGTGGCATCAGAAACCATCTCAAAGACATCTTAGTCAAGCAGTGTGATTAGATTTTGCTTCAAAAATACCTTCATTTGATTTCATATAAGCAAAAACATGTCACAGAGTTAAAGAGGGGGACCAAGCAGATTTTGAGACTTAATCAGAATAAATTTGCATTGGCAACTAATCTACAGATATGACAACCAGATATTGTGTGCATTGACCTCTCCACATGACATAAAATCCCTACACCCCAATACATAAAAACATTGTACACAACAGACAAAGTTGATACAGTAAATAAAAACATCCAGAATGGTGCTAAGCATTAAACTGCACAGTAGTGACCTCAGCCCTTCGCTGCTCCCCCTCACTCTGTCTGGTTTCAGGTTAAACTTGACCCCCTCACACTTGACCTCCAGGGCATGGCTCAGTGCTGGCTGAACGGAAAGAGACAAGGGCACAGCTGTGAGGGGAGGGTCCATGGCAGGACAGACTCCCTCTGACAAAAGGAGAAATTCAATTGAAGCATATTAGTGTCCAAGTAGTTGAATATCACTCATTCCAGCTAACTGAAACATATTTTCTCCCTGTGCTCAAGGCAGCTTCCATTAACCTCTAAACCAGTGGGAGGGCTGGGGTTTGGTGGGTCACAAAGAAAAGCTCTCTGCCTCAACTTTGCAAGCACTTTTCTGCAGCATGCTATTTTTAATCTCTGATACATATTGCTCTGGTCATTATTTTCAATGTTTTTGTCCTGCGCTGTCAAACGCCTTGCAGGTTTGATGTATGAATGGCGGTCTATCACTTACATCGTTCCCAGGACAACCAGTGAGTGTGTGGTTCCCTGCAGTGGGTCAGACAAGACAGATAGATGGGCCAGGCTCAGGCCTTAGGTACCAAGGGACACCTCTCAGGACAGCTTACAAATAGGACTCAGAGGGAAGGGATGAAGCTGTATAAAAACTGATACTCCACAGAGCTGCTCAACCCATAACTGTCACCTCTGCAGATTGAATAGCCATTCTAAATGAAGATAAACTATCGATCCACTGAGTAATATCTAACGTTTGGTAAGTCAACAGTGAGAAACAAAGTTGCAGAGGAAATTTTGTGGATATTTGAATACCGATTCCAATAATGACACTTGGACTTTAACAAATATCAGAGCAAAGAATTTTGGAACCGGATACAACTTCACTGCTTCATAACAAATTAAAAATGAGGGGGGGGGAAATCATACTGAAATTGCACCTCATCTAACTGCAACAACCGTCCACCCCCATGCCTTTCCCCCCTGCCATCCCCAATGTCTCTTTTCTCCACAATCAGTGTCAGAAGAAGCAGTGAGGAACGGTTTGTGAAACACTTATCTAGCACTGCGGCAGAGCCCTGTTCCTACACCCTTTATCTCACCAGGAGATGGAATTCAATATACAAAAACCCCATCATGCAGCAGCATCACGCCTGTGCTGGGGATAAGGGCAGGGTTGCCAGGTAATTGGTTGGTGGTGGACGAACACAAGGTTTGAGACTACCCGTGGAGGAGTGGAGATTACAGGAAGGGGTGGAGGGACTGGGTAACAGGGGAGTCAGTAGGGGGAGGAAGAGCGGGAGCGTTTCTTGACAATCTTTCCCCATATCCCCCTTCCTCTCTCTCTCATCCTGCCCATCCCTACCCCGCCTGCTCATGCAATCTACAGCCCAACAAATGTACATATATGCTTGTTTGTTGGTGTGTGCTTTGTGGGTGTGCAGCATAACAAAGCATCCAACTTTATTTGTGTAACCACCTTGTCACAATGCAAGCTCTGAACCCCCTTTCAAACAGCGAAAAAGGACAATGCATTGTTTCCATTATGCAAGTTTGTAGTTTCATATACTGTGCACACATTAATTAAGAAAAACCTCTCACATCCATGACATTCAAATGAAAATTAAAGCAGATAATGTCATAGTAAGAAGTGAATATCATTATAGGGCAAAAATAATTTTGTTTCTCTGAGATAATGTAAAAGGGGTATTGAAGGGTGATGATCCTGCACATGCAGTAAGAGCAGTGAAAGAGAGAAAGCACACAGGAAACCCACCAAGACACCATTTCCAGATTTCCAGCATCTCCTCAAGATAACAGTCATTGTAGAGAGAGAGATAAAGGAACATGTGAGAGAAAGAGAGAGAGAAAAGTCATTTCTCTGATTTATTTATGATGCAATGAAGGTATGCTGAACGCATCAGAACATGCAGCAGTGGTCATGCCTGTCAGGGAAGATGAAGTGTCTTCATAGTCGACTGAGCGAAGAGCAAGAAAAAGAAAGAGGGGGAAAATTAGAGGGAGAGAGAGGAGGGTGGCTATACTGCAGAAGGGTGTTAACCATCTCATCTCTACCGCACCACCGCACTCCGCCACAAAATGGCTACTTCGTTCCTTCTGACGGCCGGCATCAGGAGGGGGGCCATCTGAACCGCCGCTATCTCATCTCCCACCCTCCATAGCCTATTCTTCAACCTCAACTATTTCTCATATTTATGGACTGTTCCATACAACAGTCTGCTGAGCGGCTTTCACCTGCACCATTTTATACCAAATGGAATTTGTTAAATCCTTCTTACTTTTTGAATCTCAGTTTAATGTTCTGGTAAATGCAAAACTACATTCAGTTTCAGAGCATAATTTGCCTTTAGTAGCTCTTGTACATATTGTATCAAGAACAATACAGATAAGTGAACACAAAGAGAATTAGGAGAACCACTGAATGTAAGTATGCTGCCGCAAATGTGACCTCAAAGAAAGAGCAGTTTATACAGAAGACAATATTAAATTACCCAGATATGCAGGTTTTTTATGATATAATGAAATAATAGCATACAAAAGCATTAAGTGGATATGCACGGAAAACAGTGCAGGTAGTACTGCTGTCTAAAATGCAGAACATGAGCTGATGTCAAGGACAATATCACCCTCTGCAGGCAAAAGGAACACAATCATTCTCCACAAAAGCCTGTTTTGTATACTAAGAAGGAATCTTTAAGACAGTTTTCTTCATTACTTTCCATTATTTTGCTGTTATTCTGTTCCTACTTAAGACCTCTTTAGGTGGTCCACAAAGCAAAATTGACATGCATGAAGTATACAAATGCCACAAAAGGCAGCTCACCAGGTTCCTCAATTCAGTGGTCTAATTTTTTATGCCACCTTTGTTATCATGTAATAGTAAAGCTATTTCCAGTTTAAAAAACATTGATTAACAATTCAACAAGTACTCTACCCATCTTCTTAATGCATTAGGATGTCTGCAGCTTTAATTAAAATAATCTTGAGAAAGCAACATGCAACATATCAAGGCTGCAAAATAGAAGAAGGCTGGAGAGGAGGGACAGGGATGTCAGGATGACCAGCAAGTCTCACACAAGCAGCCTTAACAGAGCTGGTCCTTCTGCTCACAATCAACGTCTTAATCGTTCTTAAAAAAGAATTTCCCCAGAGAAATTATTTCTGTGATAGGTAAATGCATTGGTCAATCTCTGCTTACTGAAGTCTGTTTTAAGTCTATTAGAGTCAGTTTTTCACAACTGACCCTTATTTACAATCTTTTCTAAATACAGTATTTGTTCATACTTGTTTGCAAAGTTTAAAACTATAACTCCAAAGCCTCATCACTAATCCACATTACTCATACAGTATTTGCTGTCAAGCAGGCAAGATTGGGGGGGATAAAATTATATTCTTTAACCTCTACATGATTTAACTAAAGTTACTTCTCACATATTCATTAAAATTTCTTAATTTTACTTGACAGGAGGGGTCAGAATTCCAAAGGCAACTCAGCAAGCAGATATTTTTTTTCTACATTATCATTCTGCACAAAAATTAAGAGACATAAACCTGATTTAAGAAAAAAAAAACTCTTCTGTGCTTATGTGGTACCATTTTTGCTACCATTCATCTAGCGATTGGCCTGGAACTTTTCCCTCTGCGTTATGGTTGACTTTGCAGCTGAGCCTTTGAATCAACTGATGCTTTAGCACAAGCCCTCAACTCCAAGGTTATTTCTTCAGGATTTCCTTCAAGGTCTTTAAAGATGAGCTGGCATTTGGAATACATATCATACATTAAAACTCAGTCAAATAAACTAACAAAAGTTAGGAGATCAGCAGCATCAAAGCATTCCTGGGCTGGCTCAAACCACATGATGAGCCTCATGTCTTTGTGAGCAGAAGCTCGTAGATGTTCAGCATATTTCTGAGCCTGGCTTTAGATTTTTTCACAAGATTATCTCTTGGTCTTTGAAGCCCAGAACCCACCTGCTTCAATTCCAGCAGCGCAACCCCACTGGTTTCCAAGCTGTGGTTCCATTGGTCAAAATAAACAGCACCTATGAGCCTAGCCCTAAGGGAAATTCCTATTTATTACTGACCAAAGTCTGTGCAGAAGCCCAGCAGAGCTCTTCAAAAAGCACTAGCAAAATATGCCCCCCTACGAAATATGAATTATTTGGAAGCATTGCTAGAAATCTGAAATAATTTAGTGTGTATGGATGAGCCACCAAGTACTGTTTACATACTGTTCTGGCTTATAATATTCAAGAAATACAAATGACAAGTGACCTTACTACATAAAAAATAAAACTGTGCTCATTGACAGAACTGTTTTGGACTTTTTTTTTTTCCAAGAAATAAAAAAGAACATTTCTCTAAATCTAGACCAGGTTTATAAATATATTAACTGAATAAAGCCTACATTACGGTGTAATAATGTTATACTGTACACATTACCATTCTAACCATTCTTCAGGCGATTTGATTGCTATCTTTCATATACAGGTTTTAAGAAAAAAGTAATCTATAAATAAAATTATATAGACATGATACAGAAAGATACAGCCTTTGATCTAAAAACAGTGGTAAAAAAAGAAAAAAATATCTATATATCTATATATATATATATATATATATATATATATATATATAGATAGATAGATAGATAGATAGATAGATAGATAGATAGATAGATAGATAGATAGATAGATAGATAGATAGATAGATAGATATGTTTATATCTTGGATATATAAAAGTTCAATTATTACCAAAGTTAAATGATGAAAATAAATAAATAAATGTAACTAAACCATAATTCAGGAAAAGGATCAGAGTAACAAAAAACTTCTAAGAACAGTTGTTAACAGTTGGCCTCAGTAAAAAGAGATCGTCCTTAATAGCACCATTAAAGTCTAATAATTAATGAATGAGTTAGCATAGGACACTAAAAGATGTCATCGGTATTTGGGCCTAATCCTGTGAATTACTACCAGTGTTCTAATACATATTCTTGGGCTTTAATTGGCCATTAAATGGTCATACACATGCTTAATTACAACCACCATTATTTAAAGTGTGAGGGAGTCCGAAATCACTAATTAAGACAAAAAACATATTACCAACTGAAATAAACTGAAACTCTATAAAAGAAAAAAAAGAATTGAAAAAAAAAGTTAAAGTGGCAGTTATGTGATTACAGTTACCTGCAATGCTTACTGCAAAGAAAATGAAATAAACTCAAAATACTGAGTACGCACCATAGACATCAGACGCAAATAAGTACAAACTATCAGACTCAACTTAATGTTCTCAGACTTAATTCCTTTGAACTTAAGTGCTTATGTGCTCAAGTTCAAACTCTGGAAACAAATGAGGTTTATTCCACTGTCAGCCTTTGTGTGTAAATCCTTTTGTCGTCTCCTCTCTCATAAAGTGTCGCTGTCCTGATTACCCTGCAGTGCGGTGGAGAAGTAAATGGGTGAGCAGCATTGGAAGGGAGCGGGGGTGAGGTATGCGAATGAGATGCTCACTGACCCTGCCACCATCACAAACCACCAGTCTGATCTAATATCCTGACTGGCTGAATGAGCGGGTGGCTCGGTGCTTATCAGACCAGTTTCACCCATGCTGCAGCCCTTGTTTCAGTTTCAACCACTCAAAAGAAAACCTAATCACTGGGCATTCACCACAAAATTGTAATAACTACTGTTGTAGATGGTTGTGGGTGACATCTCTACCCAGACCTTATCTAAAATCACACTAAATGTAGTGGAGTATCGCAGAGGACAACCAAGAATCAGCCATTACTTTGGGATACAGACTCCTCATGCTATTTGTTATCTTTTGCCTACATGGGATACAGAGTCTGAAGAGGTATACTAATCAATACTATAGATACTTATCATATATAAAATATGGATATCTGGCAGGGATCCATTGGCTGTTCTACGAAATCTGGCTATAAGTACAGCAGATATCATAAAGCAAAGGAAAAGGGTTTTAATTGACAACATGTTGGTCTGCAGTATTGACCTTTTGCACGTGATTACACGCTTTTCAGTGTAATGCCGACTTTGCCATGACGAATATCAAAACAACGCTTAATGTCGTCTAATCAAAACCAAGATAGTGGGTACACTAATTTATCTTTCATTTTGCTGTCATTTTACTGAATAACCAAAAGAAAAGGTTATTGCATGCTGCACTGTCGGCTGCACAGACAGACAAGGTTGTCTGTTGGCTCACCTCATATCACCTGCTGTTGATGGTACAGTAGCGCAATAATCTGGCCCAAAAGCTGTAAATAAGCCAGGATCGTCTGAAGGAGCGCCACAAAACACTTGGTCACTGACTCCAGTATTGTTATTGTGTCCGGCACGTGTTCATCACACTGATGTCATATCCTCCAGTTGTGCGGCTTCACTGACCCGACAGAACGCAGACGGTCGAGGTTTTCAAATCTCTCCACCTTAGCACCTGGTTTTAGACGTCATCAGTTTGATGAAGGCTAATCCCTGATTTCATGGGGATGAAAGGGCAGATTTACAAAAAAAGACTTGCGGTTTTACTGCAATTTGGCACCATGAGGACAGCCCCTAAGTCTGATTCAGTGTAAGGAGATACACTTATTATGACTGGGGATGTAACGATGTGAAAATTCAATATCACAGTTTTTGTGACCAAAATTATCATTGTTATCATTTTTATTTTAGAGATAGCCCCCAGCATCTTTAAAAATTTCCAAAATGGGTCCGGAAGTCTACTTTGTCCTTTTTAAAGGGGGAAAAATCTCAGGAGAGCTGTCCATGTGGGTGCCTTTGTTTCCTTCCGCCATCTTTTCACAAATGAAACATTGCAAACTGCGACTGCTGCTGCTTTTCCAGCCAGTGAGCATCACTGGGAGTTTTTCAAAGTGCAGTAATCAATCATGGTTTTAACGATAATTAAAATTTTGAAATGGTATTACTAATTTTATCACGGTCAACCATTTTACAGGTAATCGTTACATCCCTAATTATGACATAATGATGTAAATCATGGGGCATAAATTCACCTAAAGGAAGCGATTTGATGAGATAACCACAGCTGGAGGGGGAGAAGATATGGGTCTGTTTCTAAGCTTGCTATAACTTCTAAAAATGAGCCCTAACCGGATGTCCCAGTTCCACTGACAAATTAGCTTGACTTGAACGAGTAAAAACCCATGGCCATACTTCTCAAAATAAGTTGGAAAAACCAGTAAAAAAAAAAAAATCGCAATTGCTAATTTTTCCTTCCATTCAGCACTTTTGTCGTTCAGATCTGACATCCTTCATGGCGGTACCATGTGATTAGATGACGTGGTTGGAAATGGGGAATAGTCACTTCAAACATCATTAAGTTCCTCTCAACAACAAGGCCAGTGAGTCAGATTTGTGCAGGTATCCTGTTGTCTAAAACCATTCTAATGCTACATGCTCAATTTCAATTGAGATTGACTTTTTTTTTTTTTAATTCAGTACTCTTCTTGAAACTTTGTTCAATCCCCTTCCCTACATCTTAACTCTACATGCCAAAACTTACTTGTGCATGCACTGAGAAATGGATTTGTTCTGCCAAGTTGCAAAGATTCCAGCTTCACCGCACACAGACAGGCCTATGCACTGTCGCTCAGAAATCAGCAAAATGGACAGTCGCACCAGAGACCGACTGCAACACACGTCTGTTCAGATTAAATGAGAGCCTGACGATGTTAATTAGGCAGAGTAAATTTACATCAACAAATTATGTAAGTAGCTACAAGAGTAACAAAGCGTGATACCAGTTAAGTCACAGTTTGGCAAGCACTGCTCTGCCACTTCATGCTGATGCGGCCATGGTCGATCAAGCAGAGAAGCCTCAAACGCCAATTAGACATGAGTGGGTAATTGTGTCGGGGGGCTGGTGGCACAAGGGAGTTTGTTACAATGTCCTGAGGCACTCTGGATTTCAATCCTTCCCCAGCATAGTAAGTGACAGATCTGTGCTCACTGAAAGGGAAGTGTCTCCAGTAAACATGCACGCACACGAACACACACGCACACAATGCACAAAAAAATTCTGGTTGGCTGTTCAGGGAAGAAAGAAGTCCAGCAACTACTTCTTTTATTTTTCATATTTTTTAGTAGCATTAGGGTAATATTCTATGATTCATTCTTTTGAAAAGTGATGCCTGAGAGAGACAGTCTTGTTTTCTAAACAAATCCAATGAATTGCATGTTGTTTACTCAAAGAATGTTTTCTTTAAAAAAGCAAACAAACAAACAAAAAAAAGATTAAATATTTTATTTAAAGAGGTACTCCAAACAAAAATCTTTAAAACACTAACACTGTACTTCCTTTAGGCCTAAAAGGTTTATTATTCACAGTCTCATTGTAGCTGAAGTCAGCTTGAATTAATGGCTCAAAATAACTTCTCAAGACTGTAAATCCAGCATCATCCACTTGCTATTTATTAACCATGTGATGTTCCTAGTTTCCCCAAAACATGGTTAAATGCGCAACAATCTGCGCACAAAAAACCATAGATCAGATGTGCAAACAGTGCAAGCAGACAGAGAACACAGTTATAAAATTGATATTCAAATTAAACATCAAACTAAAAACTGTTTCAGCAAAATAGCATGGTAGTAGTGTTCTTTTTAGTTTGTTTCTTATGTTTTCTGTTTGTTTGTTTTAATAATATGCTCAAACCCATACAGTATGTCAGCTCTGGCAATGCAAAGATAGCCAGAACTTGCTAACGTGATTTTAATACAGAAGTTGCCAGTCATCTTTCTTTTACTTTGATGCTGTTTTTTAATGTGAATCAATGCATTTTTTTCCTTTTAAAACTTTGCTAAGGTGGGAAAAAATGTTCTACATTTTGGCTAAAGTTCATTGCTCTCTATTTAGATTTTATTACTACTTTTTGTATTCAACAGTTTTTATCCATCTTTACATTTTTCTAAAGCCACTTTATAGCCTCCATGGTTGTGGGGCTGAAACTGTATGCAGTTTCCCATTGTCTTGCTGAAATAGGCCTATACAAAGATGTTAAAGAAGCTATTGTAGTTGAAGCTACTTTCTTTCCTTTGATAGGCTGGGCTGCTGTATGCCTCTTCAGTCCTTACACTCTCTGGACACTGTACCACAGTGTCTTAAGGTTTATGATGGGCTGCAAAGCTTTCACTCACTACTGCACCCTTTATGCCAGAGCTCAGTGGCCTTCCCTATCCATACTCAGGCTTCTACATTGGTATTATATTTTATCTATAAATCCATTCTTGATCTGCTTCCCTCTTACCTTTGTGATTATATTTCATTAAAGTTGAGTAACTATTGTCTATGCTCTAATGATTTTCTTCTACTGACAGTCCCCAAAGCTCACTCTGAACTTGGCAAAAAGGCTTTTATATTTTCTGCCCCTGCAGCCTGGAACAGCTTACAGGCTGACTTAAAACTGCAGAAGCTGATCTCAGGGCTTTTAAAAGTGCCTGATAAAGGGAGTGCAGAATTATTAGGCAAATGAGTATTTTGACCACATCGTCCTCTACATGCATGTTTTCTAACTCCAAGCTATATCGGCCAAAAAGCCTACTATTAATTAAGCATATCAGATGATGTATCTCTGTAATGAGAAGGGGTGTGATCTGGCAATATCAACAACCTATATCAGGTGTATTAGGCAAACATAATTATTAGGCAACTTAACAATAAACAAATATATACCCATTTTTGAAGTTATTTATTTTCTCAGGGAAACCAATATAACAGCTCAAGTTTCACAAATATACATTTCTGACATTCAAAAACAAAACAAAAACAAACTATTTGACCAATATAACCACCTTTCTTTGCAAGGACACTCAAAAAGCCTGTCATCCATGGATCTTGTCAGTGTTTCCGATCTGTTCACGATAGAGGTCGACTGATTAATCGGTTTGACCGATTAATCTGCGCCGATAGGACGTTTTACAAACTATCGGTATCGGCTGAACTTGGCTCCGATAGTGGCCGATGAAGCTGCAGTTTTTCCACAGCGCCATGAAGCGCTGCTCTCTGATCACTGAGGGGGGGGGCTGCTCTGGACAGAGGAGAGCAGGGGGGGGGGGGGGTGAGTGCAGGCAGCAGGAGGACAGAAGTGGTCCAGGTGGAAATTATAGAGCCTGAGGAGTCACGTGACAATTCTGAGCGGAGCGGAGTCGTGCCGCCTTTATGTTTGTACAGGTTTGACTGTCAAAACGAGAGCTGTCGGGAGTTTTAACACTGGAGGAAAAAGGAGCAAAGGAGAAAAGCCGTACAGGAATAATTTAATGTCTGGCAGAAAGCAGAGTTATTTGGAGAAACTAGGGGACATATCTGGACTGGACCCATCTGAGCTGAATGGCTCAGATGGGTCCATGTAGTCTGGACGCTTACATCTGTCCTCCATGGAGACGTGCGACTAATGCATTGTGAATTATTTAGTTCTTCACAATCAGTTTATAACGTGGTAATATTTGTAATTTTGCTCTGTTAATGTTAGAGAAGTGTTATTTTGCCTTTTACACAGTTAACTTTTATGCTGCTAGTTAAGAAAACATTTGTGAGCTGTCAGTAAACACATGTAAGGAGGACGATATTTAACGTGGTTTCATAATTTATTTATAAAGTGAAAACTAGTGATGAATGTGTGTCTGATTTGTGAAAGACCAAAATAAGCTGTGAGGCAGACAGATGTCAGTGGTGTCAAACATCACGAGTAAATGACAAATAAAAGAAAGTAACTGGAGTTTTCATCAACTCATGTTAGCTTCAGTGCTCATCTTGGCAACAACAATTGGGTCTCCGCCGAGTGACGTAACATTTGTTGCTTAACCAGGAGTAACCAGCGCTTGATGCCATTTCAGGCGTAAAACTGTCAGTGGGCCAACCTTATGGGAATGAGCGCACATCTGATCATAAAAATGATCTTATGATTGAATCCATGTGTGATTTAAAAAATGTTCGTGTCTGACCAAACAACGGAATATTCGTCAGAAATGCACCGTCATCCAGCTGTTTCTCCTGAAGCAGCAGCAGCACTGACAGATGGAGGCCAGGTCGGAGGCCTGAGCCTGATTCTGACAGGAACATAAGAAACGATAACTTTCATTAGTTAAACCAAGAAACAGTCTACCGAATGAACACTTGTACAACGTTAATGTATAGATTAATTTATAGAAACGGATCTCCTCCACTCAACTCTTGTCTCCTGGGAGCGGCAGTTACCAGCGCGTCTGCCCTTCTGGCTGCGCATAATGTTTATAAACTAGTATTTCTGTTATTTAACTTGTCAATAAAGTCTTGACAAGTTCCTCAGCCTATACAGCTTGTAGTAGGACAACATGCATAAAGAGGATGATGTGGGCAATAAACTCATTTGCCTAATAATTCTGCACTCCCTGTAGTAACCCAAAAGACCCAAAAATCTCATGAGCTCTTTCTAGGTGGACGGGACAGGGAACTGAGAAACTGCTGTAACTTTAGCCAGCACAGGCTTAACTTGACCCTGCCCAACCACCTTACCCACATAAGTAACTGTGGCCATAGCAAAATCACATTTAGCCAGGTTTAAAGTTAGATTACCCTGAGCTAAACGATCAAACAAGGCAAGGCAAGTTTATTTGTTTAGCACATTTCATGTACAGGACAATTCACAGTGCTTTACATAAAACATTATAAGCATTACAGCAGGGTGCAAAAGGGGAAAAGAAAAAAAAAAAAGAAATTAAGAATAAAAAAATTAGAAGCATGATTCAAAAATTAAAAACATTTGAGATTAAAAAGAGAGAATATACCTAGAGATGTGCGGATTTTAACAAGGCACGAGGCTGACTCAAGTGGTCTTCCCAGGTGTCACTGCATACAACATCGCGTCTAAATAGACTGCACAACCCTTCAGACCAGTTACAATGCGATTCATCAAACGCTGAAACGTTGCAGGAGGAAGGAAGTACATCACTTCCTTACCAATGACCCTCTGTTTCTCGCTAGAGGCACGAACAAATCTCTGGCGGATGGGTTTTAAATCATCCACATCTATGTCATGTGTGATTAGGTTGGTCCTAGAAAGAGTATCACCAAACAATGATGGGTAATCTCTGATCAATTCGGCCAAATGTACAGCCTTTTCACTTGACAAATGACTCAGCAATAAATCCAAGTTTCCCAAGGTTTCTGAATGCTTCAGACGACCACAAAGCACAGCGTCATCCGGCGTCACCAAGTCCACCCCTCATCCAAAGACGACAGAGATCTCGACAACGGACAAAGACCTGCAGAGCCTCACAAAATAGGGTTTGAGAAGGCTGATATGGCATAGTTGCTGGCTCTTCTTCCTATCAGGTGTCACAATCAAGTAGTTTAGATCCGAGAGCCGTTTCGCAACAGTGTAGGGACCATGATATTTAGCCTGAAACGGAGACCCCACAACCGGTAACAAGTCTAGAACTTGATCTCCCTCACTGAACTGCCGCTTCTCAGAATGCCTGTCATACAAGCGCTTCATTTTGCTCTGAGCTCTTACCAATCTCTGTGTAGCCAAACATCCTGCCATGTAGGGGCGATGACGAAACCATTGACATAGTCCAACAAATTACAAGGAGGTTCCTTGGCAGCCCACTTGTCATGGAGTACAGTCAAGGGACCACGGACTTTATGGCCAAAGACCAACTCATTGGGACTGAACCCAGTACTCTCCTGACAAACCTCTCTAGCTGCTAAGAGCAACCACGGCAAACCCTCCTCCCAATCCTTACACAACTCTAGTACAATAGGAGCGCAACAATGACTTCAAGGTTTGGTGAAACCTTTCCAAAGCTCCTTGGCTCTGAGGATGATATGCTGAAGCCTGGTTGTGTTGTATGTTAAGTTGTTGCAGGACCTGGGCAAAAAGGCGGGATGAAAAGTTCGATCCCTGGTCACTTTGGATGATCTTTGGTATCCCAAATATGGCTATAAACTGAGTTAGCGCCTTAACGATGGATTTTGCAGTAATGTTGCGCAGCGCATAAACAGCAGGATAACGAGTGACCAAACACATCACAGTTAACAGATACTGAGACCCAGACTTGGACTTGGGCAGAGGCCCAACACAATCAATAATCAGATGTTCAAAAGGGTTTTTAACTGCAGGTATGGGATGAAGTGGCGCAGGTCTTATGGACTGATTTGGTTTGCCCGCAACTTGGCATGTATGGCAGGTCTTAATATAAAGTGCAACATCACGTTTTAAACGTGGCCAAAAGAAATAACGGAGAATATGATGATAAGTTTTCATAACTCCTAAATGACCCGTTTGATCGTGAGAACAAGCCAAGACCTTACTCCTGAGTTTGGTAGGGACAACTATCTGAACAACTGGAGTTCCCATGAAGTCAGCCCCTTGAGGAGTCCACTTTCTTACCAGTACCTCGTCCTGTAGAAAATACCCAGATGCTGAACTTTTCGCATCCTGAGCGGGCTGCACCTGGTCAAACAGTTCACCCAAAGATGCATCCGCCTTCTGTTCAGCAACAAACTCCTGCTGGGAGATGGAAAATGTCTCAGGTAAGTTTAAATCAAGTCTGAAATCACAAGACTTAATAGAAATGTCTGACTTGGCCTTTGACATGGCCCTGGTAACAGCACAA